>KN476122.1:0-25926 GCA_000787095.1 Periophthalmodon schlosseri
TTAAGGGTACCATCATTTTTTTCCAGGGCTGTTTCATGAGTTTATTTAAATAATTCTGTTGAAGCATGGTTAAAAAGCAATGTCTGACTTTCATTGGTTAAATTTAATAGAATTTTTATTTATTATTACTTTTGTCAGATTCAAGTTATTTCTGTGACCATTGTGAGTTTTTCTTTCATTAACCGAAGGGTACCAACAATTTTGTCCACGTGTGTATCATGTGACAAGGCAAGTTTATTTGTATAGCACAATTCGTACACAAAGAAATTCAAAGTGCAGAATTACAGAATAAGAATACAAACAAATTACAAATTATAAATTAACATTAAATAGAGAAGAGTGCAGAATAAAAACCTTTCAGTCATATGCACAGCTAAACAGAACCAGTTTGAGCCTGGATTTAAACATTGTCAAAGTAGAGGCCTGTCTCACATCTTCAGGAAGACTGTTCCAGGTTTTAGCTGCATAAAACTGAAATGCTGATTCCCCGAGTGATCAGTATGTTGACAGATCTATGCACTCCCTGAAAACTGCTCTTGATATTGTAGCTCTGTTAAAACAGAAGGCTGTTAGGCCCAGACCTCCTGCCCCATGGTACAATGAAGAACTGTGCTCACGCAAACAAAAGGTTTGAAAATTAGAGAGGCTATGGTGTCACTCCCACTCTGAGCATTCCCTAAAGGCATGGAAAATATGCCTATTGACTTATAAGGAGGCTCTGCAGAAGGCCCAGACCAGATATTATTCAAATTTAATAGAGGTAAACAAAAACAACAGCAGGTTTCTGTTCAGCACTGTAGCCAGGCTGACGCAGCAAACCCTCAATCCCTGCTTCTACACTGCAATGACTTTCTTCAACTTCAACCATTAGAGATAAATTAAATGAAAATACTCCTACAATTAGTACTGAGCAAGCCTACGCTGTAAAACTAGTGTTCCACATAATTCCACCAGTGATACTAGACAGGTTTACTGCTGTCGATCAAGCAGAGATAACTTCAGCAATCATGTCCTCTAAAACATCAACTCATATGTTAGACTCTATACCAAGCAGACTCCTCAAAGAAATCCTCCCCTTAATTATAGATCCTATTCTTAATATAATAAATACCTCATTATAAAATGGCTATGTCTCCCAGTCCTTCAAATATGCAGTCAACCTCTTCTGAAAAAAAACCTACTCTTAAACCTGATCTTTTAGCCAAATATAGACCCATCTCTAATCTTCCCTTTGTCTCAAAAATCCTTGAAAGAGGTGTAGTGGAACAGCTTTGTCACCACCTACAGGCTAATAACTAATTTGGAGTTTTTCAATCAGGAGTTTGAGCTCACCACAGCTTGTTATTAGCTGCTGACAATTGTCTGGGCTCAATTCTGGTTCTGTTGGACCTCAGTGCAGCGTTTGACACCATCAACCACGACATTCTGCATAGACAGACTGCAGAGGTTAGAATGTGACAAAGGTGTCAAAGGGCAGCTAGTTTACTCGGTCCAATCCTATTCACACGTTATATGCTGCTATTAGGTAATATCATCAGAAAACATGGCATTAATTTCCACTCCTATGCTGATGACACACAGCTGTACTTATCAATGAAACCAGATCAGACCGATAGAGTAGACAAACTGCCTGTGTGATGGACATAAAAACCTGGATGACACTGAATTATCTGCTTCTTAACCCTGAAAAACAGAGGTCATTGTTCTAGACCCCAAAGGCCTGCAAAACTTCCTCTTTTAATTAGCTTTTGGTCAGGCCAGTTAGGAGCAGAAATAAAACCCACAGTTTTAGCTAAGATGCTTTAATAGCAACTATGCTGGGAAAGTATGGGAACTTGAGCACTATCCTCTGTTGCCTCCTACTTTCCCTGTCAACAACATTCACTATTCAGTTCACCTGTAGTCTGTTCATTTCTATTCACAAGTTGTTCTCTGCTCCACTCCCATCTGGGAAGTACAACTGTTTCAGATGCCTGGCCACTGACTGCCAGGTGATGACTGGACCCTAGATGTCCCTCCTATGCTCTGATCCTGTTCTTTCGACCCGGATCCTCCCCTCACCTGGCTAGATGACGGGGTCATTTAGATGACTCAATACCTGTCTGAGCCCCCCTCTTATCCTGGCTGAGCTCCCCTCTTAGTTTTGAGGGGTTCTGGTCCTATAGATTTGAACTTTATCTGCAGATGGATGTGTGTTAGTGCTGGATGCATCTGTAGCCTTCCCATCCATGGAAGAGGATCTCTCCTTCACAGTGGTTCTCCTCAAGGTTCTCTTTTTTCCACTTGTTTTTTTTTAGTTTTTCCTTGCTGAGAAGGAGGGGATGCTCTGGGACAGTTATCCTATGAGTGTTGCTTAATCTGTTAATCTGATTTTGGTCTTTGCAAAAATAAATTGAATCAAATTGAATTGAATCATCCAAACACTTGACAGTATGGTCTGCTGTGCATCTGGTTCCGGAAAGTACTTGCCCATCAGACAGGTCAAAATTCAATGGTAGAATTGGCCTTTTAACTGCCAAAATGCTGTTTTGTCCTAGTTTATGGTTGGATATCTGTATTTTCTGGGATGATCCACATGAAACAACATCCTTAAGTAGTTACACCCCAAATGACAAACATAAATTCTTGAATATAGTGAACACAACCTCTTCTTTACACAAACTAATTTGTGGAACAGTATCATAAGCATCCTTGAGGAGTCCTGATTATGTTTGAATTGGCTCACATTTCTGAGTGATGTGTTGACTGCCTCGCCAGTTTGGGACAAATGGCTGCAGCGACTCCACTGTCTGACTTCCAACTTCCACGGCTGCGCTGACACTCAATCACAGAGACAATTTCGACCCCGCTGTAACTATGGCAACCACCCGTCTTTCACCCCTTTCAAACCAAAATTGTCCGAAGCTGTCATTTCCACTCGGCCGCTCGTTCATATCTCAAATTGTGTGCAGATTGTTGGCGATTGTTATTGGGAAAAAAAAAAAAAAAAAAAAAAAAAAAGAAAACACAAGCGCACCACCCATCGACACGAGCACCTCAGAGGCTTGGTTTGAAAGCATATATATACCGTATGAATACAGCTTTTGCCACTCCTAGTTGAGAAATTATTTAATACCAGAAAAGCAGCGTTTTAATTATTGATTGATGTGCTTTTTGCAGTGACCTGAATAATGGGGAGGCAAGCTTGACACATGTATCCTTCGTGTTCTGTCGACTGAGTCATGCAAGCAGAGAGGCCAGAAAGCCACCATAAGTTCTATTATATTTTATCTTTTCACCAGGCATCGCAGTGGATAAGAATGGCCTCATCTACTTTGTGGATGGCACCACCATCCGAAAGGTGGACCAGAACGGGATCATCTCCACCTTCCTGGGTTCAAACGACCTAACCTCGGCGCGACCTCTCACCTGCGACAACAGCATGGACATCAGTCAGGTGAGTTATGTGGGGTTAGGAGCCAGAGCAGTGCCATTGTGTGTAAGCCTATTTATCCAGCCATGACAGGAGAAAGGGAACACTGCTGCATACCAGATACAAGAATCCTGCAAACTATAAAAGGCTGATATGTTAGCTGGACCCAAGAAAGGAAAAAAGTGATAAGTCTGAGTCTGATTAGGACTGATATCTACTGTGGTGCAATACTAAATTTTTGATGGAACTCTGATTTTAATAATTAGCGATTTCACACGGATGATAGATTTAAGTTTGATTTGAGGAAAACCACTTACTTTCTTAAAAACATGAAAAAGGGAACCAGTTTATTTTAAACCGTTAGCAGAGGTCCAAAGTTATTCCTTACTTTCCTAATGCATACTAGCATTCTAATTAATATTCACCATGATGAGTTTATAAGAGCTTTTCACAACTTTCAGAGGCCAGGGCAGAGATTTGCCATCACGGTAAAGCTAAATACAACTAACATGCTAATAGCACACTTCTTGATTCTCAGACAATAAAACACTTTATAATTGGAAGCAGACAACACACAATGGTTTCATTTTGGCTGCTTATACAATATATCTGTGCTAGGGCAAAACAAAATTTGATCAACTACATGGACAAAAATCAGGTACAGCCACTTTAGCCATTTGCCATTTGTTAACAGTGAAAACATTTCTGTAATCACGTAACTGTTAGTTCCATCAGTTGTGTTTTGCTGGGCTTATAGTTAATATCCGGTGCCAACATAAAGGCTCATTCATTCGGGTAATTTTAGGGCACATTTGAGTTGTGTGTTGTTGAGGAATTGTGTAAAGTTTATAAAGTTTCGTGCCCTTTTAAGTGAATCCATACACTGAAGCCTCAAAGACTAGTGTCCTGGTTTTCCTCTCCTTTTGAACTGCTGCCTCTTTTCTGCACCTTTCCATCTGGTAAACATCAAAACTGACATCACAGAAGAATATCACCCACTGTCGGTTTTATTATGAACATAAAGGAGTTATATAAAGGAGTGATGCATTCCCAATCTCTTTAACCTGCTTTAGAATTTGGATGTAACCCTATTCATGCTCTTTCAACTATTTAAAGTGCATATGACAGGTTTCCATGTTTTTGTAATTATTACTTGGTTTGGTGGGATAGTACCTGTGGTAAATATTTATCATAATCTTACATCAGTTAGGTGGCAGTTTGTGGGGGAAAAAAAAGTTGAGCAGAAAAGTACAAAAATAGAGGAAATGAGTTCTAAAACCGAAGCCTTCATATAACAAAATAAAGGTGTTTTGATTTATTATTGAGTATAAAATCATAAGTACGAGCTTTGGCCCTTGTTTACAGTATGGTTACTAGGGACTAGTTATGGAATTACCTCTTTGTATGTCACATCAGCTGCCCAGGTCCAACCAGGAAGTAATATTATAAACTTACTAAAGTAAAATAGGCAAGATTTGTAAAATCTTAAATATAATTATGTTAACTATGTTTTAGTGAAATGTGTAGTCTAACCTGTCATATGCACTATTTAGGTCAAGAAGCCAGGCCGACTTTAGATGCCATGGCAACGGAACACCCACTGAATGTTATATAACTGAGTGTATATTAGACATGCAGAATAACTATCTTTAATAAATTATGTTTAAATTAGTTTCAGAGAGTAGGTCAGACAGAAGCACTTGAAAGTTCCCCGAACACATTTCCTGTTTTAAATTCCGTGCCTTATACTTGGAAACCAACAATAATTAAATTTCAAATTGGAGAAAAGTCTCTTCTTATGAATTTTGATTATGGCGGCCATGGTGAGAGCTGCGCTGCATGGTTCTACAAGTCACGGCTGCATTAGGCTTTTGATTAATACTTGTGTTCAGTTAGATTTGTTGTAATTAGTCAGATTTAAAATCTCAGTACAGGTGCTCTCTCAGGGTTGACTTCAAATCTCAGCAGAATGTGGCATTTACTAAATAATGTAAAATGGACAAGGTACAAACCCAAGGCACACTGACACCGCAGGACGTATATTTAGGGACACCTGTGTGCCCGGTTTTGAGAATAAAACCGGGCACACAGTTGTCCCTAAATACAATTGTAATTAGTTATTCTAACTCAGAAGAATCAATGGGAAAGGCGGTTAGCACTGTCAAGTTTTATTATGGACTGCAAACATTTTTGAGGGTCTCAATAATGATAATCACATCATATTTTTGCTATTCATCAGAACATTTTGCTTATACTCCATACTCCTTTCAATCTAAATTAGTTGTCTTATTATTATTATTACTTGTTGACTTATTTAGCTGACCATTTGGCCAAGGAAAAATATCTTACTCCCTGACAGAATGCAAAGATTAAAACCTGAAACATCTAACACAACAACCTAATATGTGGGTTTCTTCCTGTTAATAAGTGATACTTTCAGGACTTTTGCCCATTCAAAGGATATATTTTGTTTAGAATTGTTATTAGCTATGGCAACAGTGGTAGATGTTCATCACTGTGAAACTTTTTAATAGTTAAAAAATAATATTTTGAATGTATTCTTTTTGCCGTGTGCAAAGTTGCCTCCAGGCGACAGGTTATAGAATTACAATGCATGACACACTTGCAACAGCCCTTTGCTTAAATATTAATAGCACCCCAAACCTGATGCATAAAAGTCACGACCAAATCTAAAAAATGTGGAAAGGAAGGATGCTTTCTCACAACAAGAGTTCAACACTGGGACAGGCTCAGCTCATCACTTTTTTATGAGGTTTATGAGTCAAATATACTGTTTTAGCTTGTCTATAATACAGAATCTTAATCATAAAAACATAGTTATTTACACATTTAAAATAGAAAAAGAATAATGACAAACATAAATGATTAGCTGGTATTGCGCCGTTTAAATGCCGAAATGTTGTCTGGAAGCTAACATACATGATCATTCACACAGACAGTGGCTCCCCCTTTTCTGCATCACTCGAGGAAAAACTAAGACTAAAACACAACTCTGCCCACACCAGTCCATCTTACTCACACTCAGGGAATAATTTAGATCCATAAAATGCTTCTTTATAAAAGAAAGATAGATATTTATATGTGGTCAGCCTTGTAGTGATAGATCAAAAGTTGAATTACAATAGTCAACTTAGATTTTTTTAAGATATTTGCACAGTTCATTTTCATTCATTCATTTACTTGGAATTTCCCAGCATCCACACGAGATGTGGAAAATATTCTGTATTGTAATATTTGTTTATTTTATGCTGCTTTTATTGCAATGAAATAATGGTTTTATATGATAGACGTTTACCCATTGCTAACTGCTAAAGAGGTGGGTGCAAATAAGGCTTGTGCTCAACTGTTCAGCATGTTAAGTGAAAACTTGAGTGAAGTTTTGGAGTTGTTAATATAATGGCAGTCTACTCTAAATTACAGTGAGAACAGAGCCTGCTGTGTCCCTGCTGTTAAAATGCATACATAAATGCTCTTATATAGACTGAGCCTTGAGACTGTAAATGCGCTGGGGTTCTGCTTTCCAGGCTAGGCCACTGTGACGGACAGCTGTGAGGAAAGTGCTGTCAGTCACAGACGCTTACCCTGACAGCTCTTTGACGGAGATTAGGAGACTCAGTATTCATGTTTGTATGAGCGCCATTTTAATCTTGTTAAGGCTTAGAGCTGGGCTGGTGGAGACTATGGTTCTGATTTCGCTAATTTGAAGCAATCAAATAAGTGTATCATTTTTATATTCACAATGTCAAATTATCAAATGTAGAAATTGCTGGATTCTGTATGTTTACTTCTCAAATTAAATTAAATGACTGACTCTGAATAGTTGGTTTCCTCTAAAATGATTGTATGTATAAAAAAAACAAAAACAAAACATACTTGTCTCCAGACATAGGCAAATGTAGATCTGATCTTCAGTGATGTTCTGGACTCATTGAGCCTTTTGGGTCCTCCACCATCTTGGGCTCTCCTCGAGGTGACCCAGCTGAGGTGGTGAGACTCAGACCCAACTTGTGACCAGATGGGTGCTAAGCTCCCTTGTCCCAATGGTCCTCTTCTCTAGGACACAGCCATCTTGAGGGTTTCTTTGCAGCTGCTGAGGTTTTAGAGGACAAACTCTGGATGACTTGGGTTCTAAGCCTATGCACCCACCTCCTATCAGGAGGCATCTGGCTCTCTACCATGTTGGCTGTCAGCTCCAGACAAGTCCTTGTACTTGGTGAGGTCTTCCTAAGGGAAGGAGCTCTAGTATAAGTACCAGCTTTGTGGACCATGAACCCCATCTGGACCCATGGAGGTGTTTCCTTGTGTCGTGGGAACTTCAGCTGTTGCTACAGTACCTACAACATCTGCCTATAATCTGTTGGGTGCCAGGACATCTGCCCAAGTTGTACTGGATAATAATTTATTATAACATAAAATGACAATCACAGTACCTTAAGCAACAGGAAATTGCCATAAAGAGTGTATATATAAATTCAGAAGTGGATCTCAAAAAAAAAAAAAAAAATAAAAAATGAAAAAGGCATTCAAATTACTGTAGATACCCAGTTTTAATAGTATAGACCTGACTAAAGTAACAATTGTGCCCATATTGAACCATTTTGAAGTCAGGAGTACAACAGTCTGTTTGTATGTGTGGGCTGCAAACATGGAGGAGAGGAAATGAAAGAGATTAACCTTGTCATTTTGACCTAAAAAAGCAAATGAATTGTCAGGTGCTTGTGAAGACCTGGTCCTAAGGAGGTGAATACTGGTTACACAGCAGTTCAACCACAGCCTTAAGGCGATGAGCCAAATTATTAATCACCCCACAGAAAAAGGCTCATGAGTGTTTGACACCTTTAATGGCATGGGTATGTTGCTATGAACCAGTCATCTGAAAAACCGTAAATAATAGTTTCCATGAATATAGCCCAAAGGCAAACTCTTGCAGGTATAATACACTACTTACAATGACCATACCACTTTAAGAATGCCCAATTTCTCAGAAGCAAAGAATTTCCTTTTAGCAAGCTTAAAAGTGCAAGTCAGTATTTTTTGTGAAAGTAAAAGAGCATAAATTTAACCATTTTAAGAAAAAGAAGTCAAGAAATTTTAATGTGTAAAGAATGTGGAACATTTTAAAATGGTTGGCTTTTATCTCTGACAAACTTGCAAAGCCTAAAAATGTAACCACTGCGACTCATGTTTGAATAATGAATACAGTTTACAATGAGCACAACTAATATGCCATCTGTAACACATTAATAAGAATATACTAATAATAATCATTCAAACTAGGTGGAATGGTTTTAGAAAAGTATTATTTTAGCAGAGCAAGTAGTCGGGCACTGCTCAACAAACAAGCACATTAGCAATTGATCTGATGTTGCCACCAACTTATTTGTGTTTACAATATTCTACAACTGGAAAACAAGATCTATTGCAGACAGAGTGTCATAGCAGACAATACAATGGGGAAACTGTATTGCTAGTGAATCTAATCGCAAAGAAATCTAAATTTTCAGTTAAAGGCCCTGTACCCAATTTCTTCCCATGTATTTGAACAAAGTGTGTCTTGCCTAGTACAGATTTATTGCATAAGCAGCTCTTGAGGTCAAAATAAGTCAGCTTTATTGCTAGCCTTACTGCGGCAAAACTGAGTTCTGTTGTTTGAGATTTGTAAAAGCATATATTAACTTATTAACTTATAACTTATCATGGTGCATAATTAGGATGCTTGGAATGCACAAGGTAAGTGAGGAATAATTTTTGACCACTCCAAACCATTTAAAATGTTTTTTCACATTTTTAAAACTGAAAAAAATGAGATGAAATGATTGCTGTTCCTTTTGCATCTGTCTTATATCCACCATTTGTGACCTTGTTTCAGGTGATTTTGGAGTGGCCCACAGACTTAGCAGTGAGTCCGATGGACAATTCCCTCTACGTTCTAGACAACAACATCGTCCTGCGCATCACCGAAACCGGACAGGTCAGCATCGCCGCGGGCCGCCCCACCCACTGCCCACTTGCCACCTTCGAGAGGGGCGTGGCCGGGGGTCAAAGGGCACTGCTCACCCCTCTGGAATCCGCCGTCTCTATCGCCATCTCGTACCACGGCGCCATCTACATCTCGGAGACGGACGAGCGCAAAATGAGCCGGATCCGGATGGTGTCTGTGGACGGGGAGATCACTCATTTGGCGGGGGCACCCTCTGAGTGCGACTGTAAGAACGATGCCAACTGCGACTGCTACCAGACAGGTGACGGCTACGCTAAAGACGCCCGGCTAAACGCTCCGTCCTCGCTGGTGGCCGCTCCGGACGGGACCCTCTACGTGGCAGACCTGGGCAACATCAGGATCAGAGCCATCTCCAGGAACGGGCCAACTTTCAGCGGTGGCACGTATGAGGTGAGGCACGGTTTCCCCAGTGAAGAGCTGTTAAGGTTCTTCTGGTAAATGAAGTGAATCATGAACGTTCACTGTCTGCAACTTAGTTATTCATACATTTTGTTTTAGTTATCAACTGCCTAACTGATATGATTAGTGACAGCGACAAACTTCATTCATGTAAGAGGTTTTAAAGGCACAAAACACAGACACCCTTAATTTATATATGAAAATGCTATTTACGCAGTGTGCAACTGACTGAACTGATTTATTTTTGGCATGGATCTAATTATACAGATTTAACATTGAAAAAATACTGAAATTGAATTATTTTAAATGTAAAATTCCTTCTGTAAATGTAACTGAGTACATTTACTAACCTTTACCGTATTACAAAGAGGTAAGGTAATATAACACTGGGTTGACATTTGAATTATTTACATTTAGAGTATTTACTTATAATTATGATATAATTATAATTTTCATTCAAAATACAAGCATGCATATGTAGTTGGCAAAAAGGTATTCTACCAGATGCCCTCCCAGATGCCACTCTGCAACAAGACTTGTGGCTCCTGGTTGTTTTAAATTTGAAGCAATATAGTATCAATTATATATAAAAAATACTTCTATTAAGAAACCAGACAATGGCTTATCCAGATAAAATCATTTTGGTCACAGTAGAGTTATGAAGCTAAGGAACTTGAGGTAAGAGCTGGGCCAATGAGCTGCTAATCTGTAATCAGTAGTTTTTTTCTTGACCATGACCAGGGATAAATCTCTATTCTCTTCTAATCTAATCTTCAGTAATTACACTGTCCACACTGACCATTGGCTGTCGGCGAGCGACGCCACAACAGCAGCTGTGAGCAACAGTTTGGCAAAATTAGGACTAATTACATTTAATTGTGAAATTGCTTCCATTTATAAGAGATCTTATATTGAGTGTTTGTAGTGGTGCCATGTGGTGTAGTCAGTTTGCCAAATGCTTTTCTGTGGACAGAGCTTTTATGTAAATGAATGGACATAATATTTGTTCAGAGAAGAATATCTGTGTACATGTAACCAGGCCAAAGACACTAGCTGTGTGGTTATGCATTTCTCTATGGTATGGATGAGAGATCGATCGATATGGGTTTTTTCATGGCCGATGCCGATGCAGATATTAGATTAGAATACATCCATTGGCCGATAAGATCTGCCGATATTTTTGTGCCAATATGTAGGGATAATTTAGATTTTTTTTTGCCAAATTATGTCATTTAAATTTACTCCAAACTCACTCCAAGCCCTTTTTTTTTTACCACAAACCTATAAGAAAGCTGTGGTGTCATGTTTTGCGCAGCTATCTCTTCCTATTACAATGTTAACAGAACAAAATATCGGTCTCTGCTAGAGATTTAAGGCTGATAGCCGATACACTTAAAAGTCCAAATATCAGCCTGATAAATCGACCAACCATATCGGTCTATCTCTAATATGGATGCAATATTTTTCAGAACTTTTTTCCACAGCATGATTTTTATCAGTAAAATCAACATATAATTTAAAAATATTTTAAATGAATGCATTTTTCTTCAAATAGGGATACAATGTATTAAAATCAAAACCACAAATACTGTGGGCTAAAGTGGGTTAAAGGACTTAATCATAACAATATTATTTTAATCTGTAAGAAAAAGAAACAGCATGGCCACATACGGCAAATATTATGATTATAACAATGCTGATATGATAATGTGTATTAAACTACCTTAATTTTGCACTGTATGGATGAACGTGTCCCTCTAATCCCCCTGTGTGACAGGTGGCCTCCCCAGACGCCCAGGAGCTCTATGTGTTTGACACTAACGGCACGCACCAGCACACAGCCAACCTGCTCACGGGAGATCTCAAGTACACCTTCGGTTACAGCACGGAGAACGACATCACCGCAGTAACAGACAGCAGCGGGAACACCCTGAGGATCCGCCGCGACGCCAACAGGATGCCCGTGCGGATCGTTGCCCCTGACAACCAGGTCATCTGGCTGTCCATGGGAACCAACGGAGGGCTGAAGACTCTGACGGCGCAGGGGCAGGAGCTGGTGCTGCTCACCTACCATGGCAACAACGGACTGTTGGCCACCAAGACCTCCGAGATCGGCTGGACCACTTTCTTTGAGTGAGTCCCATTGTGTGTACAGCTTTGCATTGAGGTAAACTGACATAGTCTTTGGGTCCCCTGGAATTCTTTTTTCTTGTTCAATAAATAAAGCATACACTACCAGGTCAAAAGTTTGGACGCATTCTCACTGATTCTCACTGAAGGCATCAAAACTATGAATGAACACATATGGAATGTAGTAAACAAAAAAAATAATAAACAAACTCAAAACTTGTTTAAGGTTTTAGATTTTTTTAAATGGCCACCCTTTGCTTTGATCATTACTTTGCACTCTTGCCATTCCATTAATGAAGCCCGACAGTGAAGTGAAAACCATTTCAGGAGACTTAATCACGAAGTTCATAGAGAGAAAGCCAAGGATTTGCAGCACTGTTGACAAAGCAAACAGTGGCTACTTTGAGAAATTTGAATCTAAAATATTTAAAAAAACATTTAGTTTAGAGCTATTCCACTTTTTGTTTGCTAAAAAAATCCTAATATTTTGCATTATACATTTACTGTCTTCTGTGTGCACCTAAAATGTAGAAAGTAGTAAATATAAAGGGAAATAAATTTCATGAGAAGGTGTGTCCAAACTTTTGACTGGTTGTGTATGTATGGCACAGCATTAATGAATGTTCCATATGAATGCTTAAGGTGTCTGAGCCCTTCGCTGAGAACATTTTCTCTCTGGTTTATCTTTGAGTGTTCCTATACTTAAAATATTTACTTTTTAATTAGCACTGAATACTATTTTTGATGACCTAACCCATTGGCTACACTCTGTTGGCAAGGAAGGACAAGGAAGCCCCATGTTGGTATCACTGGTGTAGAGGCTTATGCTGTAGCACATAAGCTGGGATTTCATAGTTCATAGTGCATTTCAAACTTGCAGTATATACTATGTGCTGTCTAACAAACCCTGGGGAACATTTTTTTTTTTTTTTAGAAATGTTGATTTAGCTTGTTTCCTGTATCACAGCTGTGTTTTGAATATTTCCCCCAAGCTACCAGAAAAGACAATATGACAGACTAGACAACTTTAATCAGAAATCTAAAATGAGACTACATAATTTGGAAGAAAAACAACTGAAGAAATATTAATCAGTATTGGAAAATAATATATATCTATAAAATTAGTGCACTTTCATTCAAAGTTTGTTGAATCATATAGAATCCATTGTTCCATCACATGAGACAATGGAGACAGCGGTCAGCGGTCCCCCGATATCAGACTTGGTTAATAACAAGGGGCTTTAGACTTTGTACAGTGTGGCACCTGTAACACAGACTGGTGTCATGTAGAATCCTAATGGCTCGGCCTCAGCTCCTCTGTGTGATGCTCTGTCATGTCACATTACCACTGAACGACACTCTCGCCGAAATAAAAGCACCGCCTTCAATGAAAATTACACCGACACATCAATCATCCAAATAATTCACTTCATTACAAGTCTGGCTTTTATGCAAACCCCAAAAGATGACGAGACGTGCCACTTACCCTTATCAAATATTTGGACTTTTTCACTTCGGGCTGATAGAAGACGGCCCTTAAAACAGCTGAATGATAAAATGACGTTTTAATTACAATAATGTTGATGGTGGTACTCAGAGTGGATAAAAGAGCTGATAATTAGAAGCACTATGGCACAGAGGGCTCTCACACATATCAACGCGCTGACATTTCACCGGCGGCAGAGTTTGACTAAAATGCTGTCGTGTCCTGCCTGAAAAGTAATGTGAAAAAAAAAGTATCCTGTACATTCATCATCAGTGAGAATTTTTTTTTTCTTAAATGGCGGGAGAAGGCCCAAATGCTTTTTAAGTATATTGGACTTGTTCTCATCAGTTTATATTATTAGTCAAGAAGATTATTTTACTAGACCAAAACCAGGACCACAGGCGGGGTTCAGACAGGAAAGCAGGACTAAACCAAGACTATAGGTGGAATAAATACTGCCTTACAAGTTTGACAAGTTTGGCAACCATCTCAAAGCTCTACCCTGTACCATCAAAGTTCAATGTTGGGATGTAAGTCTGACTAAACCTTGGCTAGATCATTACTAAGCCAAGATTTAGGGGCAAACTGAAGTCCACATCAGGACTGCACTGGGGTTATACCAGGACCAAACCAGAACAGGTGCGAACACATCTTGGTCCGGGTGCTACTGCAAATCTGGGCCATCTGATACTCCAACCACTAGGCCTGAAAAGAACTGAACTTAGCACCTTCTAAACCAGCTCTAAGCCTGCATTTAAAATTGGATTAAACCAGATTTAGTTTGATAATGTTCTCATGATGTTTCCTACACTGTACATCTGTGTGGTGCAGCTACGACAGCGAGGGCCGGCTCATGAATGTGACGTTCCCCACGGGCATGGTGAATAACCTGTACGCAGACCTGCACAGCGCCCTGACCGTGGACGTGGAGAGCTCCATGTCTGACGAGGAGATCAGCCTGACCACCAACGCCTCCACCATCAGGGCCTTCTACACTCTGGCTCAAGGTAAGACTCAAGGTTCTACACTCTGATTCTACACTCTGGCTCAAGGTAAGACTGCTGCTTCTACACACTGGCTCATGGTTCTACACACTAACTCAGGGTAGGGCTGCAAGATTCATTGAAATCGAATCGAAATTGCAATTTGAATGGACGCAATTAACAAATCACACAGGCCGTAGTTTTTGATGTACGATAATTTCCTCCCCAAACAACAAAATATTTTGGTGTATACTGCATAAAATCTGCTAACCCCATAGTTTATATCTACGCAAACTTGTTCTGAAATGTTATTCTTGTATTAGTTTGCCAATTCATATTTCAGTCTTTTTGTCAGTTATTCTGGACACGTTTAAAGTGGATTCCAAATATTACAACATAAATCGTAATGCTTGTTAGGAAAACTCACAATCAGATATTTTTCCCAAATTGTTCAACCCTAGCTCATGGTTCTACAGACTAGCTGAAGGTAAGGTTCATGGTTCTAAGTGTTAAGGTTCTACACACTAGCAAAGGGTAAGACTCAGGGTTCTACACACTGGCTCAGGGTAGGCCTGTCACGTTAACATATTTTTAAGCACGATATATTGGTACAGAGAAATACTGCAATAAACGATAATATTGAAACTACTTTATACCACTGGCACAATAACAATAATACAAGATAATCCCAGTAAACCTTTTTTTTAAATGCAGTCTCATTAAAAGGCCTGAGTTGCAACAAATAAATAGCAGAATGAACCAATAATTAGTCCTCGAGGTAATTTTTTCAACTCTCTACAGCCCAAATCTTACTGTATTACATAAAAAAGAGCAGAAAACTCCCTACTATTGCAACAAAAATATACGGTAAATATTGAGCCCCCCCAACTTTCATTTATTGCACGATAGTAGTAGTAGTAGTAATTATCGTGACAGACCTCAGGGTAAGAGTCATGGTACTACACAGTGGCTCAGGGTAAGGCTCAGGGTTCTACAGGCTGGCTCAAGGTATTTGTCATTGTTTGGGGGGTCGCGGGGCCAGTGTTGAGTAAGCTTTGGTCGTGTATCATTACGGCGCCCACAGCTGACAGGTGACAGTGTAAATGATGACTCTCTCCGTGTGGGGCTCTAGTGTCATATACACACTTCCACCTTGGATCTCCGCACAGCCAGATGGACCAGTCATGATTCGTGTTTTTTTTTTTGCTTGTGGTGAGGTATCAAAATATTATCAAAAGTGATGTGCTCAGATTATTGAAAAGCTATTTAAATATCATTATAATATCACTGTACCCATCACTCTCTGCTCCCTTTCTTCACTTTTGGCTTCAATAATGCAGTGTTTTCTAACAAGGCACTAAATAATCGACTTCTTATTATCATCATACATTTTTAATTGGACATAAAAAAGCTTCTTGAAAACAGACCTATTAAAAGCAATGCTCCAGTGATGAAATGTCTCTAAATTGTATAAATGGTAGGTGGGGTTGATAGGCCAAAATAAATGTTTTACAGCTAAAGACAGTCACATTTTTAATATTTTGCAGATAAAGCTTTTTTGCTTGTATATGCCTTTTCTTTTTTCATCTGATGTAGCAACAGCTTCTTACAGGCATTAGTGTGTTCATTTCTTTATGTTGCAGACCTGTGCAACTCTTTTAAATGTTTATATTTTATGATGATTAGTTTACCCATTATGTGTCATGTGAACTAGACCTGTCACGGTAAATACAATATCAACTTATCATTCAATACATAACACATGGAACAATCATTTTTGGGGTGTCAAGATTTATCGTGGGGACTTTTTCTTTGTACTAGTGAGAAATATTTGGTTAATTTTCTGTACCAACAATGAGATTTGAGCTGTAGAAGGTCAAATTATCAAATTATAGACACAAACTTTTTAAAGGGCTCATATGACGCTATTTTGTGAACTATGTCATAGTGTTGTTTACTCAGCAAAAACATACCTGGAGATGTCTTTTGTTTCATTTACACATGTTTAACACACAAATTCTGCATATTTAGGCTAAGTTCTTCTCTCAAACAGAAAACACCTTGTTATGTCATGCGGTAATACAGGAAGTGCTCTACTGTGTTTTTAAACTTCATACACCATACACATTTCAGCCCTGGAATTGTCAGTTTCTACTGAAAAGGTAGATGCTGACTTGAAAACTACCACTTCATGACATCACAAAGTTGAACAGAGCATTTTGAGCTTTGGAGATGTAGACAGACTTGTGTGAATGAAACAAAACACAACTCCAGGTATGTTTTTGAGAAGGTAACAACATTATAACATGGTTAAAGCTCACAAGAATCAGACTCCGGGTAGTTTTTGAGAAGGTAACAACATTATAACATGGTTAAAGCTCACAAGAATCAGTTTTGCATAATATAGGACCTTTAATTATTGTTATGTATTTATTGCAGTTCATATTTTTTAACAATTTTATACATTTAGAATACTTTTTGGGGGATCATTTTGCTTTATGGTTTGTTTCAATATTAGCGCTCGCTTCTCTCATCTTGATTTGGCTTGATCGCTTTTCTGTGTTGAGTAAGAATGTTGTCCCCATCAACCTAAAATATCCACATTAGGCTAATCATCTTGCTAGTTACTCCATACAAAATCAAGCTTAAATCTGAAGATGAGTCCCTGAGCACTGGACTGTTTTTGCCCACCTCACCTATAGATATACTTTTTTACTTTCGAGCAGTTCCAGGCAAACAAAATTTAACTGCTAGCAGGACTGGTAAACTACAACGGAATAACTAGGCATGATATAACGTCTCATGTGGTGTTGAAAAGAAAATGCAGTAGCTGTCTTTAACTACTGGCTTTGGCTTAAAATTCCTCTGTTTAAACTCACACTTTATGTTCCTCCACAGATCAGTGTAGGAGCAGCTACCAAGTTGGCTTTGACAACTCACTGCGGATTACCTACGCCAACGGGATGGATACCCACTACCAAACAGAGCCGCACATCCTAGCCGGCGCTGCCAACCCAACAGTGGCCAGGCGCAACATGAGCCTGCCAGGGGAGAGCGGGCAGAACCTGGTGGAGTGGCGCTTCCGCAAAGAACAAGCCCGCGGGAAAGTTATTGTGTTTGGACGCAAGCTGAGGGTATGTTTTTTTACTCTAGTGGCACATGAGCAGCACAGGCAAAGTGAAGATTTACAGTTGCCTATGGTTACTGGCACGCTGACGAGTACAGCTACTGGGAGAGTGGAAGAAAGAAAGAAAACATACATCACAGCCAGTTAGCCCAGACGACTTTATCAGTAAATATGTTTTACCTCAGAGGAGTAAAAAGTATTTTCAAACTTTTCTCTAGGTAGTAAGATCTGGTTTACTAGACAGTGCCACAAGCAAGTTGATGTCTAAACGTTAGTGGTGTTAGTTTTACATTGAGGTAGTGGGCAGCTAAGAATACAGTTGTAGAATTTGCTATGAACATGTTAAAATACACATGTATTGACCTGGTTTTAGTAACTATATACCGCCATAAAAACTGTCTTTCCACAAGATAAATATGTGAGCAAGAGTCAATATAAAGGATTATTGTAAGACAACCTTGCCCTCCATCTAAGATTTTGACCTAACCAAATTCTAGAAAGTGAACGCGTTTAAAAAAAGTCAATTCTGCAAACTGACCGTAGCTTTGGACCATGTTTCCTCATTAAACAAATACCTGCATTTGTGTTTGGTTTCATTCCCACATGTAATCCTGCACATTTAGTCTTCTTACAGAGCTTAAAATTTATGTCCTATCTCTTGATGTCACCTGGTCGTAATCCAAAAGTGCTCCTCTGTGTTTTTAAATCTGTTCACTTTCATTTATTCTGATCCTTCCAATGATCAAATTTCCTCCAATACACAGCTGCAAGTAGTTTAAAAAGATGATATTTGCATTATATAGAGGAAGAAATTCTGGTCTCTGGCAATGCCAATCATACAGTGTTACAACATTTTCTTAAAGTGCCTATATTCACGATTGACTACACTGTACAGTACATTTAACCTTCCTTACAGTATCTTAACTGTGGGAGATTTAAGCACACCTGAACTTCTGCCAGTGTTTCTTTCAGTTTAATGGTCCTCGAGAACAGAGTGTTAATCTGTGAAACGACTGTAGAGGAAGTGTGAATCCAGCCTACAGCAGCCTGCCAGACGTCTACGGCTGCTCAATATGACTACGTTGGAAGAATTTAATCATCTTTATTGGATATTTTGAAAACTATTAGATTTTGAACATTGCAAGTTTATAATAAAATAATAACAAAAATGCATTGGCCATAAAGCGCCTTTCAAGACACCCAAAACATTTATGTTGCATTATTCACTTCATACTCAGCCTAAGGACATAACAACAGAATGCACTCGAGCCACTGCTGCCTCACTGGTGTTCACAGCAGTCCCCCATCCCAGTACTACTAACCACGAGCAAACCTGCTTATCTTATAAAATCAAGTAATTAGTCATTGACAAGGTGATATGGTTTAATCAAGTGAATTTGTATTTTAAAAAAAAGGTATAGAACTGCAAAAAGGATATATTAGGACCACATATGGTCTATTTAGTTTGAATGCAACCTCTCTGATAAGAACCTTTATTTGAACTGTAATATTTAGCTGTATCGCAATATGACTATCTGCAATCACATATTACATTCAGAATATTTATCATTTGACCAGCTTTGACTAGTTAAGATTTGCTTACTTTGTAGCACTAGATTTGAAATTTTAAAATTTCTTTTCCGTTCAGTTTTCTGTAAGAATTATTGCTTTAGTTTAAGTGCTGTTTTCAAATTGGAGACCATTTTCCATAAAACCTAGTCAGCAGAAAAATTTGTCAAATTAGTAACAAAGTAAATAAATCTAATTCAAGTTTTATAATTATCTTTGTTTGCATTGTATTGGGTTTCGCTGCAATTATAATAACACTGTGTTTACAATATACTGTGCAGCTCTGTATATACCAAACATGTTAAATATGGCATTTCCCTTTTCCTTGTTACCAGGTGAACGGGCGCAACATCCTATCAGTAGACTACGACCGCACCCTGAGGACGGAGAAAATTTATGACGACCACCGCAAGTTCCTCCTGAAGATTATCTACGACACGGCGGGGCATCCGGTGCTCTGGGTGCCCAGCAGTAAGCTCCTGCCGGTGAACGTGAGCCGCACTAGCACAGGGCAGATCAGCGCTCTGCAGAGGGGCCCTACCACCGAGAGGCTGGAGTACAACACACTGGGCCGTCTGGTGTCACGAGTGTTCGCCGACGGAAAGATCTGGAGCTACACCTACCTCGAGCAGGTGACAAGGAAATACAGACAGAAAAGGCCATAAACAATGCGAATCTGAAGGGAATTTTAAGGGACATTTCTGGCAAGTTCTATAATCCAGTATGAGACAGGGAAAAATAGCCCACAATAATTACTATAGCTACTTCTAGTTCACTAAATAAAAGATAGAAGAAAAATATATTTTGGGCTCAGTATTTTGTGTGTTTACCTTTTCTTAGCATTAGTGGGAACTTTTCTATTTCACTCTATTTACTCTATTTACTTTTAGAGCTATGTCAGCTATTGGAGCCTGTAGAGGCTCCAATAGCTGTTTAATTTAATATAGATGTTAAATACCACACTGTGGAACATTTCAGGCAAAGAAATTGCACCTCCATGGAGACAAGTAGGTTCCAAACCCCCAGCATAAAAGTTACCTACCGCACCTTTCAATATTATCGAAATATTTTCTCTAGCTGTATATGCTATTTGGAATTTTGGAGACAGATAAGTGAGCTGAAATTTGTAGCTTGTTAAATGTAAAAAGACAGAGATGCCAGTGATGAGAATAAGGGAGAGTATAATGGAAAATGACTGGTGGTGGTGAAGAAGAAAACATTCTTGGGAGGCTGATGATTCAGACCAGATAGAGAAGAGTTGGAGACTGTAGTTGAAATAGTAGAAGGTGGTGGTGGGTAGAGTGTATTTATATAAGAGGTTATTGAGAGCTCTATATACAATCAAACATAACAAGAATATTCCCAATAAATTATTAAAGTTAATATCAAATATATATATAGGATTCTTCCTAAATTCCATTTAGGACAGTAAGATCAAATAGTGAATCTGTTTTGTAAAGTTGCCAGAATGTCACTTAAGATTTTCAGATTCCCAAGCCTCAAAATATTCATTAATAGGTGCATGTGTGATGAGAATTTCCTGAAGCCAAAATGTGCCTCAAAGGCGACATAAAAGTATAAAAACCTTAAAATCCATCAAATGCGTCAGTGGTTACTGAAGGGTGGAAATTCAGCAAGGTCATCCTCCTCACAGCGTTCAAACAGAATAAGTGGAAGACATTTATCATCTTGATCAGCGGGATCTTTGTTGTGTCTAAGAATAAGCCTAAATGCAGAAGATTGAGATATCCCACAAAAAACAACAATCTCTATAAAGTATTACTAGAAAATGAATGTGAACTGTTAGATGTATGCTTAGCTTTCCACTTACGTCAGTGGTTTCTGGCAGACAGCAGTAATACAGTATTGCTGTGTATACCCAGAGCAAATAAACATTTTATGATCTGGGTTTTACAGACTTTGGTTATAAAATGATAAGACTTGTTCTACATCAACAGCTGTAGTAAGTGTCCACAGTTGAACACAATATTAAATTAGATGAGCTCAGCAGGGACAAGGCCATACAAACACGAGAACTCAGCCAAGTTATATTAAAGTGGAAGACTAAATATTAAAAATACTAACGATTATAGCTTCACGTTGTAATAGGGGCAGACAATATATATTTTTTTATCTTTTCTACCAGTAGTAATAATAATAATTAGATTATATTTTTGCAATCCACCAGAAATGTGCTACAATATGTGGCTGTACATTTCCTGGTTAAAGGCCCATATTATGCTATTTTTTTATCTGTTATAATGTTGTTTCCTCATCACAAACAGACCTGGAGTTGTGTTTTGTTTCATTCACACATGTTTAACACACAAACCTTGCATATTTAGGCTGAGCTCTCCTCTCAAACGGAAAACATTCTGTTTCACCTTGTGATGTCATGTGGTAATACAGTGCTCCACTGTGATTTTAAACTCCATACATCTTCACAAGAATCATTTGGATGATTTCAGCCCCAGAATTGGCAATCTCTATTGGACAAAAAGTGCTAACGGTAACTTGAAAACTACTGCTGGAAGGTGGAACAGAGCATTTTGAGTTTTGGAGATGTAGACAGACAAATAATAAATGATAATTCAAATATGTGTGTATGTTTTTGATGAGGTAACAGTATTATAACATGGCTTAAAGTTCACAAGACTCAATTTTGCAAAATATAGAACCTTTAAGGTTCAACTAATGTACAAAAAAGTGAATAGATGTTGAAATTAAAACAAAAAGTGCAGAAATATCACCTTATACCCTTGTTGGAAAGATTGCACTGTGAGTTTCCCTTTCTTTTTAAATCGTATCAACACTTTTTTGCAGACTTTTGACATTTTTTCTCTTTTACTAATCTTGTATTATCTTGTACACTATATACATTGCCCACCTCTCATAGAAGTGACCTTTTGGTAACATTACTGCATTACTTGTCAAAATACAAAACTGACTTGACGTTGCAATGGCAAAAATCTCCTAACAAAATCCACACAAAATGTCTTCTTTATCGCCCGCCTACCTGCATTTGTAGTTTATTACATCGCCATGCCTCTACGGCTTACACTTGCCCCCTAGCTCTGTTCCAGCGCAGAGTGAGGAGTGGAGCCAGATGAAGGCTGTAACATCATGCAGAGATTGTGCTGCCACTCCCGGCCTGTGCCTTTGATTGCGTGACCTGCAGAGGCCATGTCAACACTCTGACATAAGGAACACAAGGAGCCCAGGGAGCACAGGGAAGCTCAGAGCAGCCACGCATGACTGGGCCTGACACTCCGACAGAAAGGGTGGGGAACTTTAGCCAGGCTGACACCACTCCAGACTGCGCGCTATGTAAATTAATTAAAGCCGTTCCCTGAAGGCGCACGGAATTTAGAATAAGGATCCAGTTATGTACAAACATTTCAGGAAGATACTAGCATAGCACCAGCTAGTCTGTGTGAGGAAAAGAAAGAAAAGACTGTATCAAGGCTAGCGTAGTGTGGCCTATAATAATTACAACTGTTCATTCATGGATTCTGAAATGATGAAAAATAAGGACTGTTGCCATAGCAAACAATTTAAAACAAATATTCCATTTTGTGAAAAGTCTTCAAAATGTCACTGAAACCCATGGATAACAGGAAGCTGAAACTTTCAGTAGGTGGTTTGATGATAAGAATGATGTTAATATTTCTCATATACGGAGAGGAGCTTGTATGTTCAAAAGAAAAAAAAAAAGAAACTTATATTAGTGACAATGTCTATTATCAAACATTTATCCTGCCACATCACAACATAAAATAAGCATATTAGCAATCATTTTACTTGGCCCCCATTTCAATAGACAACACTGCAGGGCCTATATAACCTAACCAAGAGTTTTATGGGATAACATGAAAAGTTGTATACAGTTGTAAACTTTACAGCACTTCGGCAACAGTGTACTCCTGAACAGATTAAAATATAATAACGCTCTTATCATTTTGTCTATCTGTACATTAGCATCTGCTTTGAGACCTCCGGCAAAGCAACTATCTGCCTCACTAGAGTGATGTAGCTGCTGCATTTTTCATACCGTCTGCTTCTCCCTTTCTCGAACAGGAAATTTCTATTCACCACACCAGGCCTTACACATATATATTATGCATAAATATTATGCAACCCCAACAAACACTTGCCACTTTGCTCTTTCTCCCTACAGTCCATGGTTCTGCTGCTCCACAGTCAACGCCAGTACATATTTGACTTTGATTCCTTGGACCGCCTCTCTGCTGTGACGATGCCCAGTGTCGCGCGCTATACCATGCAGACCATCCGCTCAGTGGGCTACTACCGGAACCTCTACCACCCTCCAGAGAGCAACGCGTCTGTGGCAGTTGACTACACCGAAGATGGCCTCCTCCTCAGAGTGGCTCATTTTGGCACCGGCCGCAGGGTGCTGTACAACTATCGCCGGCAGAACAAACTGTCGGAGGTCTTGTATGACAGTACCAGAGTTAGCTTCACCTACGATGAAACAGCGGGCGTGCTCAAAACTGTAAACCTCCAAAACGAAGGCTTCATCTGCTCCATACGATATAGACAAATAGGGCCTCTGATAGACCGGCAGATATTCAGGTTTAGTGAGGATGGAATGGTCAACGCACGCTTCGACTACACCTATGACAGTAACTTGCGCGTCACCAGCGTGCAAGGGGTCATCAATGAAACACCATTACCCATTGACCTCTATCAGTTTGATGATATCTCAGGAAAGATCGAGCAGTTTGGCAAGTTTGGAGTCATATATTACGACATAAATCAGATCATCTCCACAGCCGTCATGACTTACACCAAGCACTTTGACGCACATGGAAGAATCAAAGAAATCCAGTACGAAATCTTCCGCTCGTTGATGTACTGGATAACTTTTCAATACGACGACGTGGGGAGACTCACCAAACGGGAGCTCAAGATTGGACCTTTTGCCAACACCACTAAATACAGCTACGAGTATGACGTAGACGGGCAGCTTATGACCGTATACCTGAACGAAAAGGTCATGTGGCGTTACACGTACGACCTTAACGGAAACCTGCACCTGCTCAACACCGGGACAAGCGCTCGCCTCCTCCCTCTGAGATACGACTTACGCGACCGCATCACTCGCCTGGGAGACGTCCAGTACAGAATGGACGAGGATGGTTACCTGCGACAGAGGGGAGCTGAAATCTTTGAGTACAATTCCAAAGGACTGCTGGTAAGGGTGTACAGCAAGAGCACGGGATGGACCATTCAGTATCGCTACGACGGATTGGGCCGCAGAGTCTCCACCAAATCCAGTTTAGGTCAACATCTGCAGTACTTTTACGCTGATCTGAGCTACCCGGCACGGATCACGCACGTCTACAACCACTCCAGCTCCGAGATCACGTCTTTCTACTACGACCTCCAAGGACATCTTTTTGCCATGGAGATCAGCAGCGGGGAGGAGTTTTACATCGCCTGTGACAACACGGGGACGCCACTGGCTGTGTTCACTAGTAACGGCCTGCTGGTCAAACAACTCCAGTACACAGCGTACGGAGAGATCTACTTTGACTCCAATCCAGACTTCCAGCTGGTGTTGGGTTTTCACGGAGGGCTCTATGATTCGCTGACCAAGCTGCTGCACTTCGGAGAGAGGGATTATGATATCATGTCTGGCAGGTGGACCGCCCCAGACATCTCCACATGGAAGAGAGTTGGCAAAGAGCCCGCTCCTTTTAACTTGTACATGTTCAGAAATAACAACCCCATCAGCAAAGTCCATGAAGTCAGAGAATATGTGGCAGGTAAGGCATACTGCTCAAACATGCTTCAGTTGTTCATTTGTCTGTTTGCTTTTTTGTTTTACACAAATTACATGTTTGTTTGTTTTTTAGAATTGAGTTTCACTGAAAAAACACCACATCACTGACTATTTTTGACAGTGCTATTCTACTGCTATTACATGCATACTGTACATAGTAATCTGATCCATACTATACAACTGAGCAAGTGTTGTTTTATGATTGTGATGTATCACATTTGTTAAATATATATATATATATTTTCCCTTTAGATATCAACAGCTGGCTTGTCACTTTTGGCTTTCATCTTCACAACACTATTCCCGGGTTCCCAGTGCCAAAGTTTGATATAGGCACAGCATCTTATGAACTGATCAAGAGCCAGCTTTGGGATGACCTGCCGGTTTGTATACTATTATTTATTGTATTCGTGCATAATTTGACATGAAATATGGTTTTGTGGAGAAAAGTTCAGATAAACTTCTTGCAAGTACTTTAAAACAGCTCATTTAATTGGACTGCTATGCCTTTGATAAAATGCACTTTAATTGGGCTAGATTTTCTGTAAGAAGTTGCATAACATTTCTCTGCCTTGTTGTTCAAGCCAACAGTTCAACGCCCTCCGCAGATAACATTGTATTATGATATGCTGCCAATGTTAGAAAAGAGCCTTTGAAGCTATAAATGCTGGGCCTTTTCAAACGGATGCATTAACACAAAAAGTGTTGCTAAAAATGTCAAAGGGATTTCTGTACTTTTGGGTTGAAAACACGATTATCTGAGGGCAGAGAGTCTGTGAAGCAAAGCAGCGGCTGCTTCTAAGTGGCCTGGAGAGTCGGCTGTGCCATGTTCAGATGTTAACGTTTCATTGCACTTTTCCTACAGTCCATCTCTGGGGTCCAGCAGGAAGTAACCAGACAAGCACACTCGCTCTTGTCTTTTGAGCGGCTGCCAGAGGTCCATCTGAGTCGAGGGCGCAGAGGTGAGAAGTCCTGGCTGTGGTTTTCCGCCG
>KN476122.1:25977-56390 GCA_000787095.1 Periophthalmodon schlosseri
CCATCGCAAGGCCGTGATGTTCGCCATCTACAAAGGCAGCGTCCACACTCACTCACTCAACGTGGCAAGTGAGGACTGTGTGAAGGTGGCCACCATCCTCAACAATGCCTTTTATCTGGAGCACCTGCACTTCACTATAGAGGGCAGGGACACGCACTACTTTGTGAAGCCAGGTCTTCCAGACTCAGACCTGGCGGCGCTGCACCTCACCAGTGGACACAAGACGCTGGACAATGGCATCAATGTGACAGTGTCCCAGTCCACCACAGTCATGGACAGTCGAACGCGCCGCTTCGCAGACGTGGAGATCCGAGCGGGCGCCTTGGCTCTGCACATCCGCTACGGCTCCACGGTGGACGAGGAGAAGGCACGGGGGGGGGGGCTGGGCCGGCAGCGCGCCCCGGCAGCACGGTGGACCGAGGAGAAGCACGGGTGGTGGAGCTGGCCCGGCAGCGCGCTCTGGCAGGGGCCTGGGCCAGAGAACAGCAGAGAGTCAGAGACGGGGAGGAGGGTGTGAGGCCCTGGACAGAGGGGGAGAAGAGGCAGCTTCTGAGCGGAGGAAAGGTGCTAGGCTATGACGGCTATTATGTGCTCTCTATTGAGCAGTATCCAGAACTGGCAGACTGCGCCAATAACATCCATTTTCTTCGCCAAAGTGAAATTGGCAAAAGGTAACAATACGAGGTGTACTTTCTGCCAAAGAGACTCTGTTTGGTAGAATTCTAACAGCAGTCAGAATCAGCAACAGTCATGTTGCTCCCTGTTCTCCAATGATAATGTGTTTTGTAAAAAAAAAAAAAAAAAGTATACAGGGGTCATAGCAATGCTGTGCATTGTGCCCTGGGTCCTACAGAGTCGTTCTCCAGCAGGCCTTCTCTCGGCAGTACAGGTCAGGTCCTCTGTAGCACAAGCCTTTGGACTCTGGACTTTACACAGAGGAATTCTACAAGGTACTTTGGGTGTTTTCTGTTTTGTCCATTCTCTGTTTTCACTGAAAAAAGTTTGGCTCAACATAAATAGAACAAGAGCAAATGTTTACATACTGCATATGTGCACTTCTGAAGGTGATGGCGCACAGGGAGCAGAGGTGGAGACCTCAGTATCAGACTAGCACTGTAAACATACTCATCGTCTTATCCTATGCTTTCTGACTCTCTCCTTCTCAGTATTCATTGTGTGAGCGGACAGTGAGTATTCTGAACTCTGTTGGGGCACACGCGTGTCTTGAAGCACAGGGACACCATGTTTTGTAAATTATGCAAGAGTTTTATGGTGTTTTTAATTCATTTGTTTGATTTTTATGAACTAAATCTGTCTGTATTAGTCATACTGTATCAACGGTTATTTATGTTGTGTTTCTACAACAATAAAGTGTGAATGGTTTAGATTTTTTTCAGACTAGTTGAGTTTCAGCTAAATGGTTCACAATGCTCTGTCAAAGTGAGAGTTCAGATCTGTGCATGTAGTGACAAGTATTTACATGTGGTGATGTATCTATAACATGCAGTCAACTATTATTTCCACTCAATTGACTGTTTATTGGGCATCATGCCTTTTGACCTGGCTCCCTGTCCAATGAATCTTTCATCCACACCAATATTTCATGAGCCCATCTCACATAAACAAGCTTACAGTGGGTTTAAAAATAGCTCACCTCCATGTTCTTGGTAGGTATCTTTTCTTTTGAATGTTCAATGCACTCATGGATTAAAACTATTATGGGGTTCTTTTTGGTGTGTGGTTTCTTTACAAACTTCACTTTTTGCTTGGTCATAATTTGCTTTATAAGGTGTAATTTATTGAAACACATTGCTCATATATAGATGCCACGGCCTAACTTAAATGTTACTTGGTTTACAATGCCAGCACCGTAACAACAGGCCTGTCACGATAACACATTTTAAAGTGCGATATATTGCTGAGCTAAATATAGACGATAAACGATAATACTGAAACCAAACCATAAAGCAGAATTATCCCCTAAAAATGTTCCCAATGTACAATATTGTTGAAAATTATGAACTGCAATAAATAAATAGCAGAAATCAACACTTAAGTAATTACTTCATATCTATGAGTCAAGTTCATATTTCAGCCTTCTACAGCTCAAATCTGATCCCAGTTCAAAGAAAAAGTACCTACAATAAATAAAGTAAATATTTTCCTTATCTATGATGTACTGAGCATATTTTAACTTTAATTTTTGTACCAAGGTTAGGGATTACGTAACAGGCCACTTAGTAAGGCAATGACGAGAACTAGTGGTCTGTCCAGTTATAATAAGTCATCCTATCTGGCCGTATTTTCGACTGCTAGCATAGCGTCACATTGTTGATTGTGACAGAAAGGCTTTAGGGACGTAACAATATCCACATCTTACAGTCAGAGTATTAACTTTGCATTTTGCTTTAACTATTGTAGAAAAGCTAAAAATGCCGCAGTGAACTGTTTCTTTTGACCATTATAGTTAGATTTTAATAGGCTAGATTGTGTATCATAAAACCTCGTCCTTCAAACTGCAAAGGGCAACATAGAAGTTCCAGCAAACAAAGCAAGCTTATAGTTTATGTAAGATTCATAATAATAATAATACAAAAATGGCCTATACTGTTACTTTCCAAATAGATCCATATTTTAGTTTCACTTATTTCCAGGATATATGACAACTTGACACGCTTCCTTCACAAGCTCCCAAACAATAGAAGCACTTCACCACCAGGCTTCGCATAAAAGGCGCTCTAGTCTACACACTTCACCTGTTAAGCATTTTAGCCAGAAAATGAGCCTAATCAAGACCTTTCCAATCAACTCCACATTAAAGTCCTCCAACACAAACATAAGACGTTACATGAATTATTGAAACTCAGCTCGTCAGCTACAAAGCCCGAGCAGACAAACGCTGTTTTCCTTTGATGTGAGCGCCTCAAAGCTCTCTGAAATCCTATTTGAAGTCATTTACGCTCGTCATTCACCTGAAACGAGCTTCCCAAAAAATCAAAAATATATAAGTACACTTTTAAAAATCACAATTGGCTCCGTTGTTAGCATGCTAATCAGAGCGCGCACGCAGTTGACATTTACTGGTGTGTTTTCGAAAAAGTACATTTGAGTTTGTGATCTTTTCGCACATCGACGATAACGGCTCGTCATCAAAGCGGCTCAATGGTTCTGATGATTCCCCATGCATAATTCTGAAAACAGGCCCTTGCGTTTCAAAGTGCTTCTTTTTTCAAGCGCAAACTTCAAACGGCATTTCAAACCCGGACGCAAGAAGACTTCTCTCTTTGCTCAAAGCCTGTTTTATGCTGTTGTTTTGACCCCGTCTCGTGTCCCAGCATCCCACTGATCCCTTCATATGATTTCTTACACTTAAAATGTTTTTTGTAGCGTGGAGAACAACAGAAGCTGAGAGCAAGAAGTCTGGGTTTTCAAAGATGTCGCCGCGCACCCCCCAAGGCTAAAGACGCACTTTACCATCGACTTATAATGAAACGCTGCCTTATCGCTCCCCCCATATTCAAATGACACTGAACTTTCATAACCTCCTCCTTTTGTTTTGCTATGTCCTTACAAAGAGTTTCAAACCAGTGTGAACTCCAGACTATGATGCAAATGTGAAGCGGTCTCCTAAAAGTCCTCTGATGCTCCCTAGTGGTACAAAGGGTACACTTCAGTTGACGTCCATAGTTCAAAGTGAGGGCTGTAATATAAATTCTATATTATTGAAGGATCAGTGGACTGTGCTGTGTGCTTTTGCAGCGATGGATGAGACATTCACTTTTTAAACATTATTACTTGTACTAGTAAATTATTTTTGGCAACTTTGTCTAAACATTTGCAATCAAGTAGTATTTTAATCTAATACTTTTGTACTTGACTCTTACTTATTTGGATGATTTTTAATTACTACAACATGAGCAGGTGGGTAGTACGCAGTTACTTTTACTTTGACTAGTTTTCATATTTTACTTTTACCATATTGAGTAAGTTATTGTATTGTGTAAAAGTACTGAGTAAAAGTAACAGTACTGAGTAAAAGTTTTGTTTACTCTCTCGCTGTGAATGTTGGGCTGCTGTCAGCTAGTCCCAACTGACAGTGTACTGACAAACAAGACAACAAACTTCCTATTCATGGGTTTCAGCTTCCTAAAGATATAATGTGGAATATTGTTGTGATGACATTTACAGCGTTGTATAATAAAGGGGCAGGTAGCAATCGGTTGCTGATACCTCACTGGGCACCGCGATTTTCCAAGCCGGAAATCAGCGGACTTATTTCTTTTATTAAGTCGTTTCCTCTAAATATTGCGATTTAAAATTTCCCAAATACAACGTAATGATCCGCACGTGTCATTGTTTGTACGTATATAGCAGACAAAAGCACATGTCCTCTTTAACAAACGTTCTAGAGCTCATCTAAGCACTGTGTCCCACATCTGATTAAACAGACAAATCAAACAGAGAGTCTTGCCCTGAACATGCTGAGGACATGTAGGAGTGCGGCGTTCCATTGCACTGCGGCCGCAGAATGCACTGGCACAATGTAGAGCCATGCGCCGCACTTCAAAGCCAAGACCAAGAATAAGGAGATGGCACGGCTTTGTATGAACATCAAAGCTCCGTAGGCATCATGCAATAAGCACATCAGAGAGAAGAAGAGACACAAAAAATGGTTTCATAATTCTGACATGAATTCTATGCGGCGTACGCCAAGGTAGCTCTGTGGGATGACTGAGGAAAGTGAAAGTGGGGCAAAGTTCTGATGAAATGTTGTCGAAGAAATAACAATGTCACAGTCTGTTTTTATTGTGATTTGAGGATTTTAGGAAACTGGAAAAAGGGTGAGTAAATAAAGGTGGTAAGAAGTTATAAGAAACAAGCTTAAAAATGAAATTTGAATCTGAAAAAGGTTGTGATTTTAAAAGGTCTATAGTTTATAATTGGTGTGGAATTCTGTTGTGAAATTTGAAGGTAAGATTTTATGTTCATTTTTGGGTGTATGTATCCACATGAACCAAAAACTGGCACAAAAGATTTATTCAGTGCACAATAATGTTGTTTTGATTGTAGTTTGATTGCACAGGTGAGAGTTTGTGGACTCAATAAAAACATGAATGATTTTATGTGTGGACATCACTTTGAAAATAAGTTTGGTTTTTTTTGGTTTTTTTATTCAATTGCACTCCACTTGAAATTATAGAGCACAAATGCAAGTTTAACATTTGCCTAAAAAATGATGAGCAGTGTTACAGGGCTCGGGATAGAGCGGCAAAATGTGTGTGGCAAGATGTGCAGAGGTTCAAAAAAGGTTTTGTATTTTTCTTTTCATTTGCTTTAAGAAAAATTGAAAGAAACAAAATATTTTTTGTTCAAACATGCTTTTCTGAATAAATTAATTTGGTAAATGATGAATATTGCCAAATTTTAATAAAGCCATCCCTGCGGGTTCTAATGCAGACCAGTGGAGTGGAATTTGGATTTACAGTAGTAATCACACACGCTGTATCAGACATGTGGGATCAGAAGCATGGAGAAGCTGATTAGATAATTATGAACATGAAATAGGCAACAGATTGAGCTCTCTAATGAGCCACTGTCAATACAAGAGCAGTGTGGTTGATTGCTTTGCTGAACTGCACAGTTTTCTATATAAATTGTACTGCTCTGAGAGAGACTGCCGTCTCTATGCAAATGTCCTACTTCATGTTAGATGCTTCATTAGTGGACTCACTCACCTCCAGTGGACACCAACACAACACCAGGAGCAGCCAGACAAAGCTGCCAGTACAAACACACCATTCACGCACATACTTGATTCTATAGTGTTCTCCACTCTTATGAACCTACAGCATTATGCGCAAAGAATCGATATAACAGATCTAATAAACATACCTGGAGTTGTATTTATTTTATTCAATGTTTCTGTAATCCCACAAGCGCCTGTTCAACATCAGAATGTTTTACTCCAAGACCATATACCTTCAGTAAATGTGTTCTCATTATTTTAGTGCTATATGCCTGAGTTAATCATCTTAACCAGTTTGCAGCAATGAGACATTGTTTTCAGCTTATTACAAACTGCTTCTTACTCAGTGCTTCAGAAATGCTGGCCTAGCGCCCCCTGCTGAGTTTTCTGTACAGCATTCATGATAACTAGGCATTCTACATGCATAAATGAATATAGGATGTATACAGGAAGTACAAAGGCAAAGGTATTCAACGTTATAAGTAGTATTTGTCTAAAATATCATCATCATCTATCTATGCTCTCAGATATTAATGAATTATAATGATAATAGAAAGTAATACAATCAAAATAATAATAATAATAATAATGATAATATTTTTTAAAAAATCGTATGATGTACAAGTTGTTCCTGTTAATAGTTTGTGTTTTGGTTCTCAAGCCGATTATTCTATCAGAAAGTATTGGGGTTGCCAGATCGTTCGACTAAAACCAGGACTGACCTCAGTATATGACAGCAGCTTCTATTGTGACCACTGTATTGTCATTTTTAAAGCAGCAGAAGCACATATTACTGCTTTTACCTTTAAACGTCTGAATGAAAGAAAAGATATCTCCAGGTATGTTTTTGAGGTCAGCATAAGTAGCACAACATAAGTAAAGGCTCAAAAGAGCAAACTGAACAAATGTCATAGTATAGTTATCGTTCAAGGTTTGTTCGTTTACTGAGGTTTTAACTAAAACACATTCTTCCGGTTCTTATGTTATCTGGTTTGTAGAGAACACACCTCAGGCTTAAGTCTTCAGTGCTAAGTTCAAGGCTACGTGTTGAAAACAGTTTAAACTTTTACATCCTCTACAATGTGTGGTTTACTCCTACTTCAGTCTCGGTTCAGTCCAAGTTAAAAGGGCAATGCATAACTTTTTTCTGCTCGTCTAAATTGAGATATTTTTGCTTTGCTTGGAACGTTCCATAGTTTAGCATTAAACATATCAAGCATAGATCTTGAAAACATGCATTTTTACTGTAAGCGCCACTCCACAGATCTAACCCGTAACATGACCTGGTGGTGTCGCCTGTCTCTGAGGTCAAAGTTAAATGCTATATAGACCTGTCATGATAATTACTATATCGACTTATCGTTCAATATATTAAACTTTTTTTTTGGGGTCAATATTTATCGTTTGTCAGTTTCTTGGCGCTACTGGGACATTTTTGGTTATTTTTTGGCTATATTATTTAAATCTGCTCTTGAGTTTTTGTGTCAGTGACATAAATTAATTTTAAAATTATTGTTTATCATCTATATTTACTTCAGCGATATATTAAACTTCAAAACTTGTTATCATGGCAGGCCTAATGCCATACTGACATTTCGCGCAAAGCAATAACATCTCCATGGAGACAAGAAAGTAATGTTCTAAGAAAGTTACACAGTGCACTTTAAGTCCAGGTTCAGTCTTGGTTCAGTCCCTGTTTAGTGCCATTTCCACCTGTTTTAGATTGTGTTCACACATATCCTGATTTAGTCTTGACTCCAGTCTAGTCCTGATGCTGGTTTGGTCCTGTTCTAGTCTTGGTTTAGTCTTGGTTTAGTTAAGAATTTAGTTCTAGTTCAGTCCCTATTTTTATGTGGTTTGAACGCACGCTTAGTCCATAAATAACTTCTGTTGAACTGTAAAACTAGTTCTCCAAAATCTCCAAAACTACAACCTGAACGTATCTCTGTTGCCGTAGTTACTAATCAGAGGTACTATATTTTCTTCCTCCTCAGTGTTTTAAATGGGAGCCAGTACAAAGAGGCGGACTTACTGTGTGTGGTGGTGCTTGTTATCAGCGCGGCTCTGATCTTGTGAGGAGGAGAGTGGCCCGAGTGCTGAAGAGGCCTGGAAAGAGACCAAAACAAGGCCGATAATGATGCTGCCGCAGCTCACACGTTTACAGACGAGAGTGAAGGCTGTGGAAATGGGTTATGTGTCGGGGAGAAAGCGGATGGATTTTATGGACCTCGAAAATCTAACTCAAATTTTGTTTGAAAATGTTGGAATAGTTTTGTGTTTTATAGATGGAGCGATATCGGTGATGGCAAAAAATTTGAAATATTACAAAAATTGGGGGAATAATGAGGACCCACTCTGCCCCCAAAAACAAGGAGCAAAGCTTTCAAATAACCTGTTGTGCTTGTGTCTGATATATAGTTTTAATCCATGGCACATGTGGATCATTATGTTATAATTTGGTAATTCTAAATCTCAATATTCATCTAAAACAAGTGTCCAGTAGGAGCTGACGTTGTCGTAAACGTCATCACAATGAAGAGTTGCGCAGCTGTCGGGACTTTCTATGGACAGCTGCACGTCACGTTAGTGAGTAGTGGATTTTTAAAAAATGTATTTATTTTTTCCAGCTGCCGAACCCTGCGCGTATCACCGAAATCAAATGGAAGAACGAAGTAAGTACAGAGCAGTGGGCGTGTATCGATGGTGATGAAAACATGGGCTGATGGGAGCAATGATGTCTTGAATACAGCAGTATAAAGATGACTCAAACATGCATGAATCACACTAAACACAACTTCGAGAGGGGAAATGAAAAGGGGAAACAATTACAACATGGTTAAAAACTCTAAAATGTTGATTTAGAAAACATAAGAAAAATCAAATTATATTATGACAGTTCTTTCTATATGCTAACTTTTGGCAATAGGACATATAGTGCACAGTCATCCAGTTCTCCTATTCTCAAACATACAGTATATAAACAGCAGCTTGAAACAACATAGACCATGATCCTTTGCTCTATTTGAGTACAACCTAATAGATCCATGAGTACAACTGATACAAATATATTACCGTTCATATTAAGCACCATCTTCTGAAAAAAGACTGGACATCTTTTGAGAACAATTATTATCTGTTAGCCTTCGTATATGATCATTACATAAAAAAATACAGTTATTTGCCTATTCATGGATTTCAGTGCCCTGTATTATGCAACTGAGGGTTTTTTTCTCATTCACAACATATAATATTTGTTTTAAATTGGTAATCGCTATGGCAGCAGTCCAAATTGCTCATCATTCTGGACACGTGGATACACAGATGCTATACATATCCTTTTAAATACACATTGACAGAGATCTTATACACAGTAATATATAATCTTTACAACATAACTGTAATAAATAACGCATTAACTGTCAGCAAATATTTGAGTCCATCGACCTGGCATGTGGTGTTTTTGTATATGAGAGGCTAAAATGACGACATAAAGACATTTGTTTAATTTGGCTTTTCTATTTGGGTTTGAAATGAACTAACTACTATCTACCTAAACATTTTCATTATGACATTAAACTTTTAAAAGCAATATTTTTTGTCAATTTGTACAGTTACATTTTGTTCAACTATATAACAGATGGTCTAAGGACGTGGTGGGTTTGTCACTGGACAACACAGTAGGTCTATAAACATTTATGTCATAAATAAACTTTGTTCCTAAAAAACACAACAATATACATTCAGTATTTAGATGTGAGTTTAATTCTCAGTTGCTACTGAACTCAAACTATCAAACAAACAAAACAAAATGGACAAAAAAATGCATTTTTTTTTCTGTAATTGTGTTTATACAAAAAAACAAGTTGTTTTTCTCTTTAGACTTTGATTCAAAACTGAAAAAACTCAAAGTTGATTTGCGAGATGTTATTTTTAGAAACTGTGTGGCAACATGCAGTTTGCCCATTATTACATTTTTTTTTTTCAATCGTTGTGACCCAAAACTTGCCACTCAGGGAGCCAACACTCAGGGAGCCAACACTCAGGGAGCCAACACTCAGGGAGCCAACACTCAGGGAGCCAACACTCAGGGAGCCAACACTCAGGGAGCCAACACTCAGTTCACGTTGGCACAACCTTATATACACCTTAAAGCCTTAACTTTGATTTCAAAACTTCATAACACTTTTTGCAGAACCTAAAACACAACGATTAAGCATTGAAACACAGAACATACTCTCTCTGCACGTGCTATAGTTTGTGTACCGAATTACTGCCCACTCTTACCAAAGTCCACGGATCAAAGGCACAAATGCCAAGGCAGAACACAGAGAAATCACAATATGAAGACATTTTATAAACAGACACAGAAGCACTAGAAATCACAACTTCTGCAGTGAAAACCTGCGTGAATCAGGTTTTTGTTGAGACACTGTGATGTTCAAGTCCGATATCTAGGAATGTCTAACCCTAGCTGCTAAAAAGCACGGATTTGAAAAAGTTGTTTTACAGCATTTATCTTCACTCTCAAATCATCACAAACGGTGTGAAGAGTGGTTTACATTTTCTTCACAAAGTTTACTTTTTCAAACATTCTGAATCGTTTTGTGTCTTGAGTGAATAAATTTACAAAATGTGCAAAAAACTCAACAGATTTATTCAAAGTTCAGAATTGCCAAAGCGATTGAAAAAAAAGTAAATTAGAGTTATGATTGCGTAAATACAATTCTAAAATTTGATATTTTTTGTTTGTGTCTAGAAACATCCAGATATTTCACAACAGGACTCACTTACAGCTTCTTTTTGATCCCTACATCAGTTGTACAGACGTTACATAATGACTATGTACACACTGACAGTAAAGACCTTTACCATTCACTACTTAAGTCCATTAAAGAATCTATGTGTAGGTATTATATTGAAAACCCCTTATTTTATTTACAGTTATTTACATTCGCCAAAATATTCATTTCTATGTTTTTTTGTTTTATTGTAATATCTTTTGAGAGCATTTTTCAGCAGGCGGGACAAAGGTGGTTTTTTGGGGTAAACAGGGGACAGAGGAAGGGACAAACATAGGCGAGCCGGTCGGACACAGTTCCCTCTCGTCTGATTGGCTAACAGCTTGCTTTAAAAACCAAGCTCAAGACTTCTTTAGTAAATATTAACTTCCATCTCAACGCGACAACAACCACCACAGCTGATTTCGTCATGAGTGGATGTCCCTTCTTTGAGAAGAGGCATTTGTACGTTGACATGCATGGATATATATATTTTTTATTTTTTTATTTTATTTTTATTTTAGCTGAAGTGACTTACCTTTTGCGCTCTTGATCTCCAGGTTGTTCAAAAACAGACCTCCCAAAACTGAAGAAGAGGACGATGTGGCGCAGGCAGGAGTGAATAAGGCCAGTAAGGGAGGGATCATCTATGGAGACTACCTGCAGGTATAAAATATTCACTTAACTAAATATATCCAAAGAATGTACACTTAATAAATATTTACAAATAATATACTTACAAAATGCATACAAAAAAAAGAAAAAAATACAAAAGAAATTCCACTTCAAATATATGTATATATAAAAATACTACACAAAATATTTACAAAAATATCTAAAACTACTTATTTAAAAATGCGTAATTAATAAATATAGAAGTCATATTTTTTAGTCTAGACGTGGGCAATATTAAAATTAAAATTTGAATATTTAATACATTGTAAATAGAGATGCAGCGATCCTTTGTGAACTTTTTTTCCCATTTCGATAACAGTGGTTTTAAGTGTGTGGCAATATCGACCGATACTAGGGGAAAGATCGAAAGTACGCGTCGTTTGTCACAAAATGAATCAAAATGTGTTAAGTAACTGTTATATAATTTTCAAATTTCTAGAATCACATAATTCAGTTTAAACATGATGAGACATTTTGGACCAGTATTTTTATTACATTAACTGATCCCAAACCCCAAACCGATACTCGATCCCGTACATTTTACTGGGTAGGAGGAGCCGATACCCGCTACCAGTATTGTGATTCATTTTACACCTCATCCAAGACATTATCGCTATCGATGTAAAGAAAGAACAAAAAAAGAAAGTGTATCCAAATGTTTAATTAGTGTAAGCAGTCTGTTTTTTAGAGTAAATATTGTTCCTTCTTCCAGCTGGACAAAGTTCTGGGAGCGCAGGTTCTCCAGAGTGAACTGAAGGCAAACAAAATCCACGATGAGCACCTCTTCATTGTTACTCACCAAGGTAATGTGATATGTAGAGACATTCTGAAAACTGAATTGACTAAATTTGAAAAAAAAAAAAATGGTATTGTAAAAAATGTAGCAAAATATCCAAGCAGATAGTAATTTTAAAGTCTAAACAGATGATGAGTTCATTTTAAAGACCAAAACCATTGTTATAAATTGTAATAGGGTCAACTAACGTCAACTAGACAGAACAGGAGAACACAGGGATTGAACTACTATTAGGTCAAAGGGCAAACACTCTACTAACTGAGCCACAGCAACGACCAACGAGAACCAGCACTTGTTTGTCTCCACGGAGATGTTTTTGCTTTGCCTATAATATCCCAAGGTGTCCATCTCTATGGAGACAAGCAAGTGGCACCATCAGGCCAACTTACAGGTCAGATCTGTGGAGAGGCGTCCCACTCACACTAATAGAGAAATGCATGTTTTTCAGGGTATTTTGTTCAGCAATAAAAAAATAAACATAAAAATAATGTCATAGTGTGTAACATAATTGGCGTTTTTCAAATTCTACAATGTGAGGGTGTCATACTCCCTGATGGGGGGTAAGAACCAGATTTCCCTATTGATAATGTTGTACATTGCCATGAAAAATGTAAAGATAAATTCACAAATGTTTAACCTAATAATTCATATCAGCGACTCAACCCAAGAACTCACTGTATTACAAAAAAAAGCACTTAACGACATTAATTTTAGCCAACCCCCATTTGTATTAAATATTATTGGCCTATAGAATGTTACGCAGAAAAGTTACTTGATTTTGATACTAATAAATAGACTCGATACTCAATACCGATTCCGATACCACAATGATAATTACTTTCTGTGACCTTGTAATCCCATTAGGTAGGTTCCATAGTGGTCCATGGGTGTATACTAGTCTAAATCAATCAACAAGTCGCACCTTTAGAGTTAATCTAGCTCTTGTTGAGTTTAACTGCAAACTGACCTAACACGGAAAAGTGACGTCTGGATGATTCTCAGTTAAAGTGTGTTGAGTCAAATGGAAATGAAACTTCCCTGTATAATTATCCTGAAACCTCTCAGTGCTGTGGTCTTAATGAGAGCTGCAGTCTGATCCTGTCTTTGCTCCCGCAGCCTATGAACTGTGGTTTAAACAGATCCTCTACGAGCTGGACTCTGTGAGGGACATCTTCATCAGTGGACATGTAAGTCACCACTCCTGGACTCTTCTTTTAAAGTTATGTAGCAAAGAAAAAAGGTAAATAACTGTACTATTTTTTTATAGTTTATATTCAAATCCTCAAAGTAGCCACCCTTTGTCGAAAAATATTTAGTTGAGTTATTTAACTTTTTTCTTTACTACATAATTCCATATATGTTGCTTCTTATATTTGATATCTTCCGTATGTATCTTAAAAGTAGAAAGTGGTAAATGTAAAGAAAATAAACACTGAATGAGAAATTGTGTCCAAACTTTTGGCTGGCATTGTTTAAATTCTCCCAATCAAAAGTTTGGACACACCCTCTTTTTGAATTTTGACTGGTAGGTGTGATCAACAGATAATCATCAGTTCAGTAAATGACAGACACACAAGACCCAGTCACAAAGTGTGACTGTCATTGATATGTGTTTTTGCATGAGGGAAGTATATTTTAAAAACTGATATTGTCTGTTTAGGTCCGTGATGAGCGTAACATGCTAAAGGTGAACACTCGGATCCACCGCATTGTGATGATCCTCAGACTGTTAGTGGACCAGTTTGCAGTGCTAGAAACCATGACGGCTCTGGACTTCTTTGACTTCAGGTGCCTGGAATTCACTAAAACATAACTAACCTGATTATATTTCAGATTTTATAAAAAATATTGACTAGTTTCGTGTTTTTTTGTGTTAGTTTTTTGTTTTTTTGAGCAAAATTTGTCTTGGCCCAGTACAGATATATTGTATAAGCAGAATAAACCCGGGTGTACACTGACTTCTAGTGCAGTGCTTTTTGGGACTTGCACGGTTGCCAAAAAACGTAGAAAGTCATCAAAATCAATGCACACTGACCTCGGCAGAGTACGGGTCCGGGTGAGGCACGGGGCCGCGGAAAGAGTTCGCAAAGAGTCTATTTTACTTGTATGGTGACTAATTAGGATGCTGGGATTGCATAATGTAAGTGAGGAATAACTTGCAAACCGTTTAAAATGAACTAGTTCTGTTTTTCACATTTTTAAATACAGTAAAAAACAGGTACAGCGCCTTTAACACAGCAAGCTGTAAACCCTTGTGAACTTTTTGATTTGTGAGATGTACCTGGTTGTCCTGTGTAGACTTGTTCCCTCTTCCTCAGTATGAGCTGTGTTTCTGCTTCTCACCCTCGGCTCTATGCTCTGAACAGGGAATACTTGTCTCCTGCCTCGGGCTTCCAGAGTCTGCAGTTCCGTCTGCTGGAGAACCGAATCGGCGTTCCGGATAACCTGAGGGTGCCGTACAACAGACGCCATTACAGAGACAACTTTAAAGGGCACGACAGTGAGCTGCTGCAGGCGACCGAGCAGGAGCCCTCTCTGCTCAAGCTGGTGGAGGTGAGGCAGGAACAAGCAGCTCAGTACAATACATGAAAGCAAGTCTCTGACAATAGGACTTATATTTAAAGAGTATCTAAAGATGCGCTGTGTCACTTTTGTGGTGGCGGGCACGTGTATTGTATTGCTATTACATATGCTATACTCCATGGAGATGTAGTTACTTTGCCTGGAATTTTCCACAATATGGCATTAAATCTATCCATCTAGCATTTATAGGGTATCTAACAAAAATATGCTGCATTCTTCTGTGAGTGGTGTTACCTCTCCACAGATCGGACCCGTACCTTGGTCTGGATTGGCACCTGCTTGTCTCTACAGAGATTAATTTAATGCCACATGTGGAGTCTTTTAGGCACGGCAGTAACGTCTCCATAGAGAAAAGCAGTTGGCATACCATCCATCAAAAAAGTTACATAGTGCAAAGTAAAAGCAAACATCTTGACTCCTACAACTTTTTGTCCAGTTGACAGATTTTACATTTTGCTTTACGCTTTACGTTTCAACTTTATGTCTTTTTTCCCTTGTATTGGTAGAAATATGCATGGCCAAGTCAATCAATGTCACAATTTTTTTTTTAATCCATTATTTTAGTTTCTCTGGCCCCCTTAGTGACTGGTTAGACCCTATGTATCTACCTGCACATCCTGCTTATGACAGAAAATGACTAAACCCATAAAACCGTTACATAGTGATGCACTGAATCATAGCTTCTGCATTACAAATTGCTGGCTATATCATTACACCCCTACAAAAATATTTCAAAAGTTTTTCCCCCCCCAAGTGAAGGCCAAATATCTGTGTGTTAACCGCTGCTTTTGTCAGGAATGGCTGGAGAGAACGCCGGGCTTGGAGGTAGAAGGATTCAACTTCTGGGAGAGACTAGAAATCAATATCTTTGAAGGTTTGAAGGCTGAGAAGGAAAAGATCGAGGTGAGATATAATGGGAGTTTAGTACAAATGTGCTACTGAAGGTTAGACAGCAGGCGAACTGAAACAACTGATTTTGTGTTTGGGGCAGAAAATGGCGGACGGCGAGGAGAAGCAGGAACTGTTGGAGGAACTGGTCAAACAAAAGGAGCTCTTCACTTCACTGTTCGATGAGAAGCGACATGACCACTTAGTCAGCAAAGGTACGACAATGCAGCAAATGAACCTTTATGATTTCCTATAGAGTTAGAACAGAACAGGCAGGGCTAGCAACAAGAATCATAGCACTGACTAACATTTTCTAGTATTGATACTTTGCAGTGACATCACTCTGGGGGGGTTCTGCATCTATGAGCAATGTTCAGAAGTTATCATGGTGACACATTAGAAAACGCAGCATGATACTTTTTTAGATTGTCTTAAAACTAAAAAAAAAATACAAAATAGAGTTGAATAAAACATTTTCAGGAGTTTGTGATTAATGCAAGTGCTCACGATCCCATTAAGGTGTTGGATTTTCATCAAAAAAGGTGATAGTAACTGAAAAACTGTGGGCTAATGCTAGCTATCTTGTGACTGTAATGTTATTTGAGAGGGACTTCATCAACAGCACAAATAAGATCGCCTGTTGTAGTTTCAGCTAAGTCAGTTCTTTATGGTCAGATTGTGTTAAAATAAAGCTTGGATTAAAGTCTACCTTGAGTAACAGAGCTTCAGACAGAGTAGTGCCTCTAGTTGGCTTCGCCCATTCCAGAAAATGTTGATGATATTAGCTGCAAAGTGACAATATTTACTGTGAATGAATGGGCAACACCAGAACAAACAAAGAATAGTACACAGAATAAGATAGTTAAAGGTCACTTTTCTGGTCAAAGAGTCTTTCCCTGGAAAGCTCCACAGTATGTAAATGAAACGTAAATACTTAATACTTAAATGTGCTATTTAAAGCGGGAGGCATCATGCAAAATAGACTTTTTGGAGCCTTCTACCATGTTATGTTGTTGTTCATCCATATATTTATGAAAGGGGAGTGACATTTTAATTTGTTGTTTTTGGCAGATATAGCATTTTCAAAATAATAAAAGGTAACATGGTAATCTAAATATGTTATGAGTTAGCAAATAACACCCAAAAATATGCATTCTTACTGTAAATGGGCTTGCCTCTCCATAGGTCTGTAACTTGGTCTAGTGCCATCATGTTCTTGTGAAACATTCCAGATAAAGTGTAAACTATTTCTCAGCTCACTCCTACACTTCCTCTTCCTAGTGAACACATGCCTTCGCCTTTTCATTAATCCTTCTAAATGTAATTCCCTCCTGTTGTGTATTGCTTTGTAACAAGGCGAGAGGCGGCTGTCCTACAAGGCTCTCCAAGGCGCGCTGATGATCTACTTCTTCAGGTACGCAGCTTTCTTCACCTTTAATTGTCTTCGCTCGGTAAAATTGCAGGGGAATTATGTTTCATTAAGATCATTAAGCATGCTCTCACCTCCATTCTAACTGTCAGCGTGAACAGATTGTGAAAAGTGTGCACGATTCAGAACCGAGGCACTTTTATGAGTTGGGGACCTGTGTGGTTAGAGGGTATCAGAGGAGTACATGAACATTTGGACTATACTGAGACTAAACCTAGAACTAAACAAGGGCCAGAGGTGGGTAGAGTTTTCAAAAGATGTACTCAAGTAAGAGTAACATTAATTAAAAATAATATTACTCAAGTAGAAGTACAAAGTAGTGGTCCAAGAAATGACTACTCAAGTCAGAGTAACTGTCAGGACATAAGATCTGATTTATAATTTGAAGATAATGTAGTTGATGAAGGACAAAACACCATCCATCCATCCATTTTCTTCCACTTATCCGGGAGGACAAAACACCAAAGCACAAAATTTGGTATTTTCAAAGAATAAACACAAAAATGAGACTACCATACCACCACCAACTACCATATTTTATGGACGAGTATAAGTCGCACCAGCGAAAAAATGCATAATAATGAAGAAAAAAACATATTTAAGTCGCACTGGACTTTTTGGGGAAATTTATTTTACAAAATCCAAGACCAAGAACAGACATTTTATCTTAAAACGCAAGTTATAATAATAACAATAAAATAGAGAACAACAGGCTGAATAGCAGTACAGCACGCTAATATAACACATTTACTGGTATATTTATTCAGCTACATGAAGCATAGACAATGAACTGTACCCAAGTAAGAGTACTGTTACTTCAATAAACATATTACTCAAGTAGGAGTAAAAGTACTCCAAAAGTAAAATTTCTTTAAAAAGTTACTCAAGTAAATGTAACTAAATGTAACTGAGTACTACCCACCTCTGACCAGGACTAGTACAAGGCCAAACCAAGTCCATTTATGGCTTGAGTGCACTGAAAATTTTCATTTGCACCTACAACTTATCCCCGCCCACAGCTCAGTAAGGCAATTCTTAGAAAAGTTCAGACTCCTGGTCTTAAAATTAAAGGCACCACTGTGTGCTGTCTGCATCTTATTATAAAGCGTTTAAATCAGCAGTAAACCAGGAAGTAGCATTGGTGCACTGTTAGCATGCTAGATGTCATGCATTAGGAAAGTGTGGAATCAGTTTAGGCCATTGCAAATGGTTAAGATGAACTAGTTTTGTTTTTCATTTTTTTAAGACAGTAAAATGCTACAGCAATGCCGTGTTGCCCCACCATACAACCAGCCCCACCATACAACCAGCCCCACCATATAAGCAACTCCACCTTACAACCAGCCCCATCATACAATCAGGCCCCTTAAGTTTGTATTTTTAAGATAGTAAAAATCAGGTACAGCAATGTTGAGTAGCAGGTTTTCAGAAATAAACATTTTAGGGTCAGGAGGCAGGTGAGAAACAACGCTGCAGTTTTGAACCCAGAAATGAATGAATATTTAGATCATTATTGTCCTTTACAATGAATACAATGTAAAATAAAGTCCAGCAAATATAACAAACCTTTTACAAAATAAAAAATGGCTCTTTTAAACAGCTCTAATAATAGAACCAAAAATCCCATAGTTCCTGTACGTGCATTCAGAAGGAGGCGATAATGACTTGACACCGCGGATGCTAACATGAGGTGTCATGCTAGGCTAGGCTAAGTGTCTGAACCTTGTTTTTTTGTGGTACCTGCAGAGAGGAGCCACGCTTCCAGGTCCCCTTCCAGCTGCTCACCTCCCTCATGGACATCGACACGCTCATGACCAAGTGGAGATGTGAGTGCAACACCATTTCTGCCACAAAATCAAACAGACAAGTAATAAACTTTAAATGTTATGCAGTGAGAGTGTATATAGTAACAAGAGATCATGAAACATCGGCCATTACTCACAAATATTTCACATGCGTAAGGAAGATGGTAGCACTTTACTTCACTACAGTAATAGCAAAGTAATAGGATGGATATCAAATTAAAAAGTTATTTTGGTAATTACACATGGAAACAAGAGACATCTGTCATTCCACTTTATTTCAATCTACTTTATGTTTTGACTGCGGTTACATGCAAACTCAAAATCTACTATCAGTTTTTGAAGTTACAACATTCACTTATCATTTAAATCTTCTTAAAGGTTCAGAAATCCGATAACAATATCAGATTTTGGTGTGCATTTAACTGCAGCCATTGTATTAGCTTAGTTGCACTTCCTTCGTTCTACACTGTGGTGTGAAGAAATGACTCAAACACTGACTATTTATAACAGTTAGACATGATCTGCTTGTGGGATTTACTCAATGCCTTTTCATACAGATAACCACGTGTGCATGGTCCATCGGATGATCGGCAGTAAGGCAGGAACAGGCGGCTCCTCAGGCTACCACTATCTCAGATCCACCGTCAGGTACTACATTATTACTTTGTTACAATACTAACATTTGTTAATATGATATTTTATTCTGGTTGGCTTCCATTTGTTTGCACAGTTAGCGAGGCCTGTGTGATCCTGTTTGTTTCAGGTATAGACAAATATATTGGTTCAGTTTATATTTGCACTTTTTTAAGCTGTATTTGAACACTTTATGTAGATCCAGTTTTACTGGAGCTAATGCTGCAATATTGTCAATTCAATGAGTATTTAAAACAAATATGGGAGAAAAACATATTGACCATTGACTATCATTTCATGTAGATGCAGAAGAAAAATTAAATATTGAAATGAAAAAAGTCACACGACACATTTAAAGCTACCATTTGTAATTAGACAGGCCGACGTGGCTCTGTTGTATTCTCACATATCACCACTAGATGCTATCTACTTCACTGCTGTCTGATAGTGTGCCAGCTTTGGCCTGACTGAAGAACAGAGAGCACAGGTGAAGCTGAACAAAGGCCAGGTGAGGGGAGGGGGGAACAGGTTTCACATCTGCCATCTACTAGTAAAATAAATCAATCAATCAATAAATAAAATAATCTTACAAATGGTAGCTTTAAGGTCGACATTTTATTACTTTTTAGGGCATGTATGATCTAGTAGAAAAACTAACCCTTGCCTCTCTCTCTCCCTGCAGTGACCGCTACAAAGTGTTTGTGGACCTGTTTAACCTAGCCACGTTCCTGGTGCCGCGTCACTGGGTCCCAAAGCTCAACCCAAGCGTCCACACGTTCCTGTACACGGCCGAGTGCTGCGACAGCTCCTACTGCAGCAGCGAGGACTCTGACTAGGCCACACTGCCCTGCCATTGGTCCAGCCAGGCTCTGATTATAAAAAATATACTAATTATATGCCATTTGGATCCTGATAAATGTATTTACAGAGGTGAAAGTGAATTTGTGAATTTTACTGCAAGTTGTGGGCCTTGCCATAGGTTTCAAATGTTGATATTGGCATTATCAAATATCGCTTATCGGCCACAACAGCAAGACAGTAATCTGATATTGGTATCGGCTGAAATCGTTGGAATTTACAGTATTTCTGCCCATGACAAATTATTCATTACATTTCCACTATGGTGCCATTTCTATGGTGGGGTGTTGGCACTCACTGTTTTTGGGGCATTGTTAGTCTGACATGTAAACACAAAAAATGACATAGAATCTTCGCAAGCTCGAGCCAAAATATATTTTTCATCTCAAAGTGACACTAAAAGCATGCCACATATCCTGTAATAATTCCAGCATAGAGAAGAAAAGGATATGACTGGTTAATCGGAATTTGTGCTTTAGAGCTGAGAAAGAAATGCATTTTGTTATTTTGTCAAGTATTCACTTGACTGAAACTCTTGTTTTTGTAATGGAGCATGGATACTAGTCAGATGTAAGCTGTAACTTTGTATATATTGTTAATAGTGTAGGTGCCACATATATTTTGTATAGTATTCTTATTGAGGGTTTAAATAAATGTTGATATATATATTTATAAAATTATTAATCTGTTTATAGATAACATAACCATCTTGTATCAACTATTATGCCTTTGTGTTGATATTGTATTTACATGTACACATTATGCAGTACTTTTAACACGTGTAAAATGTATTCAAAGGTTCAACAATATATATCTATGTGAGAAGCGTTATTACTTTTACTGTTACTTTTAAATAAAGTTATATTTAAGGAGAAAGAATGTTGTTAACCTGTACAGTCCAACTTTCTCCATGAAACAATGTACACAAAGGAGGTTACACATACAAATGCATTTAGTCATATATAATCCCAATTATTTGATTTTAATTAAAATTTAAACTGTGAGTCTCCCATTTATTTATAATACTCTTTAGCTGAGTAAGATGGATGCATCATCAATAATTTATTTGTAATAGCAAAGATCAATTAGTCTTTAGGGTTTCAAATTGTAGATATCTTTGTAATAAATGGATCTTTCCACAAGAAAAAAACTGGCATAGATTTTAATGTCTTCTGTCTGTCAGCACAAATTAACTAAGTTTAAAGGGCCCATATTACCCTATTTTCCCTATGTTCCCTATGTTATGTTTCCTCATCAAAAACATACCTGTTTCGCATATGTTTAACAGTTCTTCTCTCAAATGGAAAACACTCCACCTTGTGATGTCATATGGTAACAAAGGAAGTGCTCCACTGAGTTTTTAAACTCCATACACCTTCACTAGAATCATTTAGATCATTTCAGTCTTGGAATTTAACATTTCTACTAAACAAAAAGGTAAAAAGTAGTGGTTAACTTGAAAACTACCGTTTCATGACATCACAAGGTGGAACAGAGCAGTTTGAGCTTTGGAGATGTAGACAGACTAACAATTCAGGACTATTTAAACATGTGTGATAATATTCTAATGTGGTTTAAAGCTCACAAGAGTCAATTCTGCATAATATAGAGCCTTTAAATACATTGCTATCTGTTGAAAGGACTGTAAACCACAAGGTTAAATCTAAAAAAGAGTGACGTTCTATAGGCAGCCCTGCCCTCCATCTGAAATCGCAATGTCATTTTCCTTTCAACTGAAAAAGGCTTGATTTTGCGGTTGCGTTCAGTCAGGAGCCACAGCTGGAGCCATCAGTGCAGGGTCAAACAGGGACATGTGGAAATTCAATGTGGATTTTGAATGAAAATGATTTGCAGTATTTGTGCGGCGACAGTGGTGAAGAGGGTAAGTGTTTGCCTTCTGACTGGACCAAACCTCACAACTGTAGACCTGGGTTGTCGGACATGTGTGGCTTGGGACAGGAAGGGCATCAGGTGTAAATCTGCTCAGCCAGTTGCATATCACCATAACAAAGAGGGAACAACCAAAAGAAAAAGTAGTGCTTACTCTTGAGTACAGATTAGGAGAAGTGTAAATGCTGTATGCAGTGTATTTAAGTAATACTGCAAACAATATTTTCCATTGTTTTTGGCAATGTAGAGTTTTTGGCGATTAAAACTGAAATGACCTAAATAAAAAAGTGATGACTAAAACTATGAGTAGAAGTGCATAGTCATGGGTTTCAGTTTCCTGTTCTAGGCGCCATGTTGAGGACTTGTGACTGCTCAAAATGTAGAATATTTAGTGAACACCACTGATACAAATTCAGCGTTGTACATATGGTAGAGGATTTCAGAATCTGCACAATGTAATTATAATGTTACATCCTGTTGATGAAATTAGCATGATATTTTGTTGATAAAAAAGTTGATTAAAACCTAAAAGCTTTATTTGGCACAATTTTGTCTAAAAAAATGTAATTTGTTATTAAAATTAACATCAATTTGGAATAATTGTTTTCGTCTATGCCGTTCTCTGTGGTTAAAGCAGTGCATCTCATATTTCTTGACTCGATGGAGGTAGAAAGCATAACTTTGGAATCTCCATATAGACATTCTAAGAAAAATAACATTTCCATGAAGATAAGCAGGCAGTGTACTTTCCTTCAAGCCAAGTTACAGGTCAGATCTGTGGAGAGACAAGCCCACTCACAGTAAAGATGCACGTTATTGAAAGTTTTTTTTAGGGGCAATAAAAACACCCCCTAGCCTATTATTAGGCAGAAATTTGACACAGTGGGGCTTTAAGAGATAACCATAGAAATAGAATCTCTATTAAAAAGAACTACCTTGAGACGCAACATCACACATCACAATAAAGAATATATATATATAAAAACTCCCACAGATACCAGGGTCATGCTCCCCATCATGTATGTCTTCTCTGCTCTTTATAGAAACATATCCACCATCTCCTTGTGAGCGCCCCTTAGAGGCCTGCATCATCCGGTACAGAATCTCCCCAATGACAGAGCCCATGTAACTCAGGTCTGAATTATTGACAACAAAGCCAAAGGTACAAGCACTCTTCCTCACTGTTACACAACCAGCCCTATCCTTCTGCAATATGTGCACAACACAAGAGTGGGACATTGCATACACAATACTGACCTGTTACCAATTATTTTATTTACACAATCATTGGTAACAAGTCAGTATTAGGGAGCTCCTGGAAAACTGCACAACACGGCGAAATGTGTAGGAGACATAGATATGATAGATAATTACATTATAATGTGAAAAATCCCTACCACGCCCACAAACAATAGCCTGAGATATTGCTGCATGAGGAGGAGAGGTGGAGTCTGGACAGATGAGGAACAGTGTGATTGGTCTAACAGGTATCCACACTTCAAACTCTGGCCATGTAGCCAGGTGTTTGTAATCAGAAACACCTGGCTGTAATCAGGGCAGTCCTGTGTGATGTCAGCAAACTCTTAAAATTTCATTGGTCACTGGAGGCAGCACATACTTCGATTTAGATGCAAGTCAAAACTTCCCCTATGCAAGGTCCACTAGGCTATAGTGCACACGGCGTCTCAGACACGTGTCTTCAACAAAAGTCCAGAAAATACTGTGTTCCAAATGTTTATTGGCGTACCTTTTAGCCATCCACAAATACACACATCCCAGTGCTCCATAGACCATGGTCAAAAAACTGTATACCTCCACACACCTGTGTGCCTTTTCTCCCCCCTTATACAGGGCAGCTAACTGCATGATACAATACATGTAGCGCCATGTACTGGCAGGAGGAACAGATAAAAGACATGAACAAAATGGCTCCAACACCTAGTATTACAAAAAAAAAAGCATTAGGAACAGCAGACAACACTATAATACACCATATACACAATTTAGTAGCAAAATAAAAGTTGATTTAGTGTTTAGTACCACTTAAATTATGTAATCCTACCTTTGAACACTGCATACTATTGATATAGAGTATAAATATAATGTGCGAGTCAGTGACTCATACAAGTTGAAAAATCCATGCACAGGTTGGTGTCCACCGTTTTTATACTGAGCCAGAGTTTAAAGCGTGAATGAATAATGAAAAGAAAATAGCAAATATGTGTAATGTAGAGAAGGTAGTGCATAGAAGATATAGGTTAGGCAAAGAAGATATTTGTACTACATGCACGATAACTGTACTGCATTGAATACGTTTGTACAGCATAGAAGATGTCCGTACTGCATTGAATATATCATCATTTGAGCGGTATAGCAATGCCAGTGCAGTGAATGCTCTGCTCGGTGTCAGGTCTGTTCTGTGGCTGTGTGCAGAGACAGCGTGTACCGTCAAGTCAGACTGGAACAATGGTGGTTATGATCCCTGCAAATAATCCTGCCAGCTGACAGCCGGCTCCAGCTCTGCCAGGGCCCAGACACCACGGGATCCAACATGGCCGCCTCCTGACCACTGCGGAGCACACCACAACCACAACATGGAGTCACTGTCTGCAGATCTTACTACAGTTATGTCAAGCTTGTAACTAATTGTTAAAGGGCCCGTACTATGCTATTTTCTGATCTATGTTATAATATGTTATAAATCAGAAACATACCCAGAGTTGTGTTTTGCTTCTTTCACACATGTTTAACACACAAACCCTGCATAGAGGCTGAGTTCTTCTCTCATGAACAAAACACTCTGTTCCACTTTGTGATGTCATGTGCTGATACAATTAAGTGTTCCAATGTGTTTTTAATCTCCATACATATTCACTAGAATCATTTGGATAATTTCAGCTCTGGAATTGCTGAACTAAAGGTAAAAGGTAGCTGTTAATTAGAAAACTACCGCTTCATGACATCATAAGGTGGAACAGAGCATTTTGAGCTTTGGAGATATAGACAGACTAATAATACAGAGTTACTCAAACATGTGTGAATGAAACAAAACACAACTCCTGGAGATATAACAGACTAATAATACAGAGTTACTCAAACATGTGTGAATGAAACAAAACACAACTCCCGGTATGTTTTTGATGAGGTAAAAACATTCTAACATGGCATAAGCTTCACGAGTAAATTTTGCATAACAATGTTTGCTGACTATCAAATAGTTTTTAGGTTGTGTTCACACTTCTGCTGTCATTGCTGTTTAGTCCTAGGGAAATTATATTAAAATCAGATGTATATAGAAGTGGACTGAGGGTTTGGTTGCAGCCAAATTGCCTATTGACGTTAGCAGTTATAGCAGCTAATTTGCAACCAAGATCCACATTTGGAAATCCGAGAGTAGAGCCAAAGAGCAACCAGGAAGTTGTTGAAGGTACTCAATCCTTAGCACCGAGGAGCACTACTGTCAATCAAACTGGTTGCTAACACTAGCGGGAGTCAACCTCAGGGAAAGAAGGCACCCGATTGGTCTGTTATTAATGTTCATATTTTGATTAGTGAAATAAAACCACCAGGATCATGTAGAGCGGTTTAATACAACCATTTGAAGGTCAGAATGGCCAGCCTGACAGCAGCGGTTGCAGAGAAAGAGGTGACAATTTTTCAGTAGAAATCAATTGGAACGAGAGGCAAATGGAACCAGTTCGCGCCCATGCTCCCTTCCTATTTGGAATGTTTTCTATTTTTTTTTTTTTTTTCATATAACTAGTAAAATGTTCAATTGTACCATCCCTGTTCTTAAAATGTGTTTGTTGTAGTTCAGCGGCTGATGACCTCTGGGCCTTATTGCTTCCCAGTAACCTCTGCACTAGTGATAATCTGAATGCGTGTTGACAGAGTAAAGTCTCTCTTCTAGATAATTCTGCTCTTTTGACTCCAGTCAGTAGTCGAATAGGTTGTTAAGTTGATGTGACATTCTATACTGCCTATACTTAATGTTGCGTGACATTAGGCAGTGACATTAGACCTAAGCCGAAGACAACGCTCGATGAGCTCAGACCCCAAGAAAAAATAATGAAAGACAACCTGGTAGTGCTGCCTCAAACTTTGATTTTCATGGGGCCAATGGGACCCTGACATGGAAAAAAAATCTATGTAAAAATTTGAAACTTGGCACAAAAAATAGAACATATCATACATGCAGAAAATTATATTATGGCACTGCCCTTAACCATACAGGAAGTCGCCTGTATTGGAACAAACCCGGTAATGGCAAACGCATTAATGAAAAGTAAATTCAAGAAAAAGTGCCAAAAAATATATGTTTCAAAATGACTCAATAGCGTCATCACAAAAATCAAAAAACATTACGGCACTGAGAGACCTTTTTCATTGTAGACAAATCAAATTTGTAACAAGCCTAGCCCATGTCAAGACAAGTAAAAAAAAATCATTATGACCCCACCCTAAGCCCTACAGGAACTCAATCATTGTGGGTGGAACCCAATATTAGCTATATTTTGGGTTCCACCCAATTAAGTAAAAAATACTAATTTTTTTTACATGATGAATTTTCATTCACAAGACTGTAAAACTGGTCAAAAGGAACTAGACCCATGTGCAGTGTCCTATTGCCCGGCATTAATATACGCATAATTACAACCTGAACGCAATGATATACAATTTACCTAGCTGTGATATTAAATTGCTCTACAGCGCCCCCCTTGAACTACTGAATAGGGTAAAAAATATACTTTGTCAGACAGAATTGGAATTTGGCACTTGCCAGACTGAAGAAAAAAGCCAATGAAGACATACCTCTATCTTCAACCCCGTTACCATGGCAACATCAAAATTGTGTCACTGAAATACATGGGGTTCAGACAACTGTACTTTATTGTAGACTAAAGAGATACTTTAGACTAATTTAACTATGGCCTAAAATTCAAGTTTCCCCAAAAAAATTAAGCACAATTAAAAAAGGGTGAAAATCTCACTGTGGCGCCCCCTTAAAAAAATCAAAATACATTACGCCAATGGAAAAAGAGTCCAAACTGTTTTAAACATAGAAAGATGAAACTTGGCTTAAAAATAGTCACGTCAAGTCTAGAAATCTAGGGGTAATAATGGACTTGAACTTTAACAGCCACATCAAATCAATAACATCTGCAGCTTTTTACCATCTAAAAAACATTGCAAAAATCAAAGGTACACTTTCAAAACCAGACTTGGAGAGACTTATCCATGCATTTGTCTCCAATAGTTAGTTAGACCACTGTAACGGCCTGCTCACTGGCCTTTCCAAATGAGCGTTAAGACAGCTGCAGTAAATCCAGAACGCTGCTGCTCGGGTCCTGACTAGAACCAGGAAGTACAAGCACATAAGTCCTGTGCTCAGGTCTCTGTACTGGCTCCTGTGGCTCAAAGAATAGACTTTAAAGCAGCTCTGCTTGTTACAAGTCTCTCCATGGCCTAGCACCAAAGTACATCTCCCACATGTTAGTGCCATATGAACCATCTCACACTCTGAGGACCTCAGGGACCGGCCTCCTGCTGGTGCCCAGAGTCAGGACTAAACATGGGGAATTAGCGTTTCAGTTTTATGCAGCTAAAACCTGGAACAGTCAGGGGTAATAATGGACTTGAACTTTAACAGCCACATCAAATCAATAACATCTGCAGCTTTTTACCATCTAAAAAACATTGCAAAAATCAAAGGTACACTTTCAAAACCAGACTTGGAGAGACTTATCCATGCATTTGTCTCCAATAGTTAGTTAGACCACTGTAACGGCCTGCTCACTGGCCTTTCCAAATGAGCGTTAAGACAGCTGCAGTAAATCCAGAACGCTGCTGCTCGGGTCCTGACTAGAACCAGGAAGTACAAGCACATAAGTCCTGTGCTCAGGTCTCTGTACTGGCTCCTGTGGCTCAAAGAATAGACTTTAAAGCAGCTCTGCTTGTTACAAGTCTCTCCATGGCCTAGCACCAAAGTACATCTCCCACATGTTAGTGCCATATGAACCATCTCACACTCCAGCAGGTGCCCAGAGTCAGAACCAAACATGGGAAATCAGCATTTCAGTTTTATGCAGCTAAAACTTGGAACAGTCTTCCTGAAGATGTGAGACAGGCCTCTACTTTGACAATATTTAAATCCCAGCTCAAAACGGTTCTGTTTAGCTGTGCATATGACTGAAAGGGTTTTATTCTGCACTCTTCTCCTTTAATGTTAATTTTATGATGATTATATGTGAATATTTATGTTTTAATTTGTTGTATTCTGATTTTAATGTCTTTCTTATTCTGTAAAGCACTTTGAATTACTTTGTGTATGACTTGTGCTATACAAATAAACTTGCCTTGCCTCAAGTAATCAGTCGCAATGCAGGCAATCACGATTTGGGGACAAGAGGCAAGATTTGACCAATCCCCATTTTTCACCCAGTGAACAATGGCAAAAACTCACAAAACTTTGTCAACTATTAAAACTCACACTTTCTACATTCTGGCTATTCTGACTGCGTCAGTGCCCCCACACAACAAAAAAATTACATTATGGTATAGGAACAACGGCAAAAAAAAGGTGCATGCAGAATCATGATATTTGACACAGAAGTAGATGACAAGACAAGTAGAAAATATTATTACGGCAACGTTGTCCGCACAACCAGGGGTCAGACATATTGAATTAAAACTTTGCTAAGCATGACAAAAATTGCTCAGAATTTTATAAATTTTTAATTTTTACAAATTGCTCCCATTTCCACAGACAAACTCCAATTTTGGTGAAATCTGAATCATTGTCATCATTTTGAAGAGTGCAAAACAGAGACTCAGGACCGTAGCAGCAGTGTTCTGGATGTACTGCAGCGATCTCACCGCTCATTTGGAGAGGCCAGTGAGCAGGCCGTCAGTAGTCTAACCTTCTGGAGACAAATGCATGGATAAGTCACTCCAAGTCTGGTTTAGACAGTACACCTCATTTTAGGTATTTTAGGATTTTACCTTTAGATAGTAAAAAGCTGTGTGTTTACTGTCTGACTGTGTAATCCCCCAGTCATCCAGGTATGATCCACAGTAAAGGAAAAATTAAAATCTATCAACTGGACTAAAGTTGTAGGAACAAAGATGTTTTGCTGCTCATAATAGGTGTGAGAACACCTATTAAGGGCCTGAATGATTATGCTAAGTATGACTCAGGCACAGTGCACGCTTAGTGTAGCTCATTAGACCTAGCCTACAAACAGAAACTGTAAACAATAGGTGTGTTAGTTTCAGTGTAGTCAGCTCCTCCCTTCAGATAGATATAGGGCAGTGTCCACCAGTGATCTGACCAAAACTGAAGAAGTGGCTTGGATGAGCAGCGAAATGTCTTCACTCCTACAACTTTTTGTCCAGTTGACAGATTAAAATTTTTCTTTTACTCTGTTTACTATTACAAACAGGACAGGAGAGTTGTTACTGCAACTTCCAATAATGTCTGAAAACTACCTCTCCCTCGTTCTACATCAACTGTGGATGTACGTGCACATCTTTTCTGTGTAAATCTCATAATGAACCTGGAGCTTTGACTTACGCCATTCCCACTCGGCCATCCGGCACTCCCTTTTTCTGTGCCCTGCCCTGAGTCATCATTCCTCCACTGTGCTTTCTGCTTATCTTTAACCGTTTTAACCTTCATCAGGGCAATGGTGTCCAGAACATTCAAAACACTCGAAGTCACAAAGTCACAGAGTTAAAAAAATCATCAACATTAGAACATGAGGCATTTTCAAAGAGTATAATTTCCATGAACCTGTGTTTTCATTTGTGTCTCATTTGAACTGCAGAACCAGCCGCTGGTTTGGGAATAACAGACAGGTCAAAGACGACACAGAAATGATCAGAGAAAGCAACATCGACCGCACTGACATTTGAAATATTTACTCCTTTTGTAATGAGCAGGTTCAGAGGGTTCCCTCTGTGGTGGGTGGGCTCGCTGACATGCTGAGTCAGACCAAAGGTTTCAAGGACAGAAATGAGCTCTTTAGCCTTTCTGTCACACACATTATTCACATGTACATTAGAATCACCTGTAATGACTAAACTATCAATGTGCATACAACTGAAAGCATCTCAGTAAAATCATTAATAAAACTTAGTGCTGTGGAGGTTTGTATATGACTAAGTAGACTATGGGGGGGGTGATTGTTTTAGCTCCATTTTAAAGGAAACATACTCAAAAGATAGTAAAAGCCGAAGTTAAATCTATCAACTGGACAAAACGTTGCAGGAGTGAAGACATTTCACTGCTCATCCAAGGTCAGATTGCCCACAAACACAGAGGGAAAAGTGA
>KN476124.1:0-13360 GCA_000787095.1 Periophthalmodon schlosseri
TGGTGACATATTGGTGACATATTGATAGCTCCTCATCTGTTGTAATGTTTTTTTGGCTCATAACAAATGTCATTGGCTCGTTCTCCTGGATCTACACGGGAATCCCAGTGTCAACCATGTTCAGACTTAAAGGTCTACTATGTAACTTTTCTGATGAAGACAATGAGAAGTTTTCTGCCTTGAAAGTTCCACAGTATGGCATTAAACGTATCTATCTATAAGCCAAGTTGCCCGTCAGATCTGTGGAGAGGGGAACCGGCTCATACACGATTGCATATTTTTTTGAGCAGTAAAAACACCTGTAATTGAATAAATTGAAAAGAGATCAGTTTAATGCCATAATGAGGAACATTCTACAAAAAGCAGAAACATCTCCATGGAGACAAACAGGTGATGAGCCTTCAAAGCTGATCTGATATCATCAGATCTCAGAAGCTAAGTCAGGACTCGGATGGGAGACCGCTGGGAACACCAGGTGCCACAGGGGGGCGCCAGTGGAAAATCTGACGTTGTGTCCTTAGGCAGCACACTTCACCCGTCTTGTCTAGAATGAATATGTTGTGTGCGTGAGCGTTGGTGGTGGTCAGAGGGGCCGATGGTGCAGATTGGCAGCCTCGCTTCCGTCAGTCTGCCCCAGGACAGCTGTGGCTACAATAGGACCTTACCACCACTGAGTCCAGAGTGACTAATGCTCTGTAAAGCGTCTTTGAGAGTCCCAAAAAATACTGTATTAATCCAAAACATTTTTATTATTATATAAAAGACAAGAACAAGTGTCTCCCTGTGCCTTTGACCTTTGGCAAACGAAAATGTTGATAACAGGTGAATGTGAAGTTTTCAGCACAGAGTCTAGATTTTTTTAGTAGTATTTAGTTGCCAGATATTAAAAATATGAAATAAAATGCTTGAGGTCAGACCTTCAGAGGGTTCAAATGACCCCACATGGCAGATTGTTGCTGTGTTAAGATCTGTCCGCTACACACTCACCAGGGGCAGGGCATCAGGTGTAGTCAACTGAGCAACAACAAACAGACAGAATTGGGGTCAGCTTGTGTTCAGACCCCTCCCCTGAGCCCTTTCTATCACTTCATCTTCCATCCGTCTCTTCTCTTGGATTTAAATAGCAGCCATTACCTCCGTATTCACTTTAACACTGTCCTCTGTCTCTGTGGGTTTAGCTGTTAGCCACTTTCACGTTTTAGCACCAAACGCATTAAACTTTTAGCTAGCATGCGCTTTATTTTTCTTTTCAAATCTTTGTTTTATGTGTCTTCGGCGCGTTCATTTTTGGCCCGTACTTTTAGCGCTTTGGCCCGTGTCAGAGGTGTTGCTGTTGGCGTTAAACACTGCAGATCTGGCCCTCGGGTTATTGGAAAAGAAATACTCGGCAGAAAAGCAAAGATATTAAAAGCTTCACTGTGCAACTTTCTGGTATAGGGTGTTCGCCTCCTTTCTGTCTCCGTGGAGATGAGGATTTCTTTGTCTGGAATGTTCCGCAGTACAGCTTTACACCTGTCTTTATTGCATCACTTCACTTACAGGTGTTATTACTCAAAACAGTGGCTCATTGGTTGAGCGTTTGTCCACTGATCTGAAGGTCGGTGGTTCGAACCCCGCTCCGACCGTCAGATCCGCGGTCAGATCCGCTGGCCCACAGGTTGTCAGTGCGATTCCAGCTCCCACAGATGAATGTACTTGAGCAAGACACTTAGCCCCCCTCACCCTCAGTGTCTGTGTGCACTGGTGTGTGAATGGGTGAATGGCTGAGTGGTTCTTGATGTAAAGTGCATTCTCCGCAGATCTAGCTGTAACTGTGCCTCCTGTCGTCTCCAAGGAGATAATGCCATACCAAGGAACATTCCAGGCAAAGTCATACCGTCCATGGAGACTAGTTGGTGCTGGATTCTCACTGGGAAAGTTACATACTGCAACTTTATTTTACTTATTGACCTTTAAGATTGGATTTTCTTCTTTCTTTGTTTTTTTTCTGTTTATATATCATCAAATTTTATACAATGCAGTTCACTTTGCTTCAGTTCATTTTCAGTCCTTGTAAACATGTAAACATCTATAGCTGGGTTATAATTTATTGAGGAATTTTACATTTTTACAAATAATTAATCAACAATTTGTCTATTCAAACTCCTTAAACTACGGTGGTCTTGTAGGGACACATTTATATTACATTTGCGTTATGTTTTTAGTAGACACCATGCATTCAAACTCATAAACATTGATAAAACCAAACATAAACCCAACGCACTCAGCCGGATCCTTTCTTACGCCGTACAGCCTTTTACACAGAGTGACTTAATGAACAGCATCTGGCGGCTATTTGGCGAGGACAGTTAAACGCTCCATGTACGTTTGGGGGCGGTCCGTTCGGGAACAGGAAGTCACTGGACCATATTTGGCTGTGTGAAATGGGCCGCAGATAAAAGACACAGAGGAGGAACGAGAAGAATACAGGTTTGAAGCCAACAACGTGTGAAGGCTTTGGCTCCGACAACCATCCGTTAATAAACCCCACAAAGAGTTCACAACCTCTCGTGGAAAGTTTGGTTTGCTCTTGGTTTGGGTTGGCTGTACTGTTTGTATAATATGTTTTAAGTATCGCACTTTCATGGTTGGGTTCTTGTAAAATAACTTTTTCTTAATCTTCCCTCATAACTATTTATTTTTGTTGGCCTCTTAAAGGTGTTTAGGCCTGTCACGATGACTATGTCGACTTATCGTCCATTATACCATAAGAGCAACAATAATTTACCCCTGAATGAAAAGATCTTTGAGTTTTTGTTCATGTCTAGTCTGGGCACTTCATATTTTTGCCTTTGCAAGTCAGAACCCACGCCTTGGCAGAGGTCTGTCTATTTCAAGTTAATTAGCCGTTTATCATTTCATACTTATTGTTTCAAATTTAACGACACAGCAGTTAATCGTCCTTATTTGGACTTTAAAACATGAGCCAAAAGATGTTTTAGAACTAAAATAGTGGCATTATTAAATCAAAAGCTATTTCTGATTCTATTAGATTTGAATTAATGACACTGTCTATAATTATTCTCTATCTATAAACCTTTAGTTGGCTTACTCTGTTTATGCATTTCATAAATATTAATATACAGTTAAAGAAGGTGGAGATAAAAGGTGACTGATAAACTGATAAATTAATCGTTGCTGCAGCCCCAATATCCATGACCAGAAATGCAAAAATAATTCACATTTCAAAGTTGTAACTGTCCAATCTCGTTTCGTGTCCATTCCATAGACTGTTTATATAAATGGACATAGCTAACCTGTTAGCCGCCGCGTTACAAACAGGAAGTGATCATGGGTGCACTTCCGGCTCCATCGACTCTGGCTCCAGTTCACTTTCTGTGTTAAACTGTGTCCTCTCTCTGTACCTGCTGCTGTCAGACTTGTCATTTTGGTCTTAAATGTTCGTATTAACCCTCTACATGATCCTGGGGTTTTTATTTCACTGTTGTGTCTGTAAATCAACATATGAACATTAATAACAGACAAATCAGGCGCCTTCTTTCCCCGAGGTCGCTCCTGCTAGCGTTAGCAACAGGTTTGATTGACAGCGTTGCTAAGCGCCCGCTCCCTGCTAAACCAGCAGTGTGGGCGGGAAGGGGCGTTACCTTCAACAGTCTTGCTCTGGATTGTGTCTTTGGTTGCTATGATACTCACAGTCGGAATTCCTAATATGGACTGTCAACTGGACAAAAAGTTGTAGCAATGAAGACATTTCGCTCCTTCAACTTTTTGTCCACTTGACAGATTCAACTTTGGCTTTTACTATGGATCAGACCTGGACGACTGAGGGACGACACAGACAACTCGGCTCCAAATCCGTCCCTATAACTGCTCTGGCCTCAATGAGCTTCATTTGGAGTCGAACGCTGTGGTGACGTCACACTCACTCGGTCACTTCTTTACAGTCTTCTGTCCTTTCTCAGGTCTGTGTAACTCTCTGGAGAGCTGGATGATCGTGCCCAACATTAAACAGAACCACTACACGGTGCACGGCCTGCAGAGCGGCACCAAGTACATCTTTGTGGTGAAGGCCATAAACCAGGCGGGCAGCAGGACCAGCGAACCCGGGACGCTCAAGACCAACAGTGAGTGACCAAAACCATATCAGTATCATCAGGTCAATGTACACGGCCAGTCAAACGTTTGGACACGCCCTCTCAGTCAAACGTTTGGACACGCCCTCTCAGTCAAACGTTTGGACACGCCCTCTCAGTCAAACGTTTGGACCCGCCCTCTCAGTCAGTGTTTTTTTTTATTTTTTTTTTACTACTTTCTACATTTTATAAACACACAGGAGACATCAAACATATGAAGATCTATGGAACAATGTAGTTAAAAAAATAGTTACATAACTCTACTAAATATTTTTTGGCAAAGCAAAGGGCAGATACTCTGTTGGTTGAGCGTTTGCCCACTGATCTGAAGGTTGCCAGTTCGAATCCCGCTCTCGACATAAACATCATTGGTGGAGCGGTCAGATCCACTGACCCACAGGTTGGCGGTGCGATTCCAGCTCCCACAGATGAATGTTGTCGTTGTGTCCTTGGGCAAGACACTTAACCCCCCTCGCCCCAGAGTCTGTGTGCACTGGTGTGTGAATGTGTGTGTGAATGAGTGAGTGGTTCCTTGGTGTAAAGCGTTTTGAGACACTAAAATTTACCATTTGCTTTGAGGATTTGATTATAAAAATGACCTTTTATTCTTTACTACATAATTGCATAGATCTTACTTCATATATTTGAGGTCTTCTGTGTGTTTATAATATGTAGAAAGTCAAAATAAAGAAATAAAAACACTGAATGAGAGTGTAAATGTGACCTTTAGGTCTCGTGTTATTGGGCGTTAGATTGAAGAGGAGAGACTCTGGTTTGTGTAAATACTGCTGCCCTTTGGAAATCCAGAAGTTTAATGAGATATTTGACTCCTTGAGCTAACCATGCTAACTTAGCTCATCTATTGATTTTTCCCTGATTGTTTTTTACCAGGTTCTTTTGGCATTTTGAGTATTTGTTTTATTTTAAGGCAATGACTTGTCAGAACCCTGTCAGATAAGAAGAGGCTGCTTGGATGAGCAGTGAAACTCTCTCACTCTTAAAAAAATATGGTCCAGTTGCCATTTCTGCAACTGCCAACCTAAAGAATCAGTATGAGAATGAACATTTTGCAAAAGAATAAAATAAATAAATAAGATTGTGCGTTGACATTTGGGTCTTAACAAAATTACTTCTCTAAGTCTGAGAAAGAAAGAGCAGAATCCAGTTGACCCAATAATATAGTTTTGAGGATTTTAGTGTAACACAGTGACCTCATTGTTTTTGTACCTAAAATATATCCACATGTGCTGTGAGTTTGTTTTCAATAGGCTCTGGGCACATTAGCGCTTATAATATAGTAATATAGTTTTGAGGATTTTAGTGTAACACAGTGACCTCATTGTTTTTGTACCTAAAATATATCCACATGTGCTGTGAGTTTGTTTTCAATAGGCTCTGGGCACATTAGCGCTTAGCAGCCTGTTAGCGTCACTACTTCCAGTTCTGTCTGAGGTTTATGCTGAGTCACGATAAAATGAATAAATATTTAACGATAAGAGAGTGGACGGTGACTTGAGGGTTCACGTGTCTGACCACATGTTAAACACTAAACAAATGAGGTGGAAACTTCATCGGGAACAGTTCTGTGTTTGTGTGTCAATGCTAACGCTAATGCTAAATTTGAAAATATATAAAAAATCTTAAAGTAACAATAATAAAATAGTCTTTACATCAATCATTTTTACTTTGAATGGGTTGTTTACTTTATATTTTATGTTTCTAATAAAAGTTAGCGTCAGCGTTGAGGCACATTGACCTAGCTAGCGTGCTCCTACGCACAGAGCCTGTTGGATCTGATGTATTTTCCAGGTCAACCGTTCAAACTGGACCCCAAAACGGCTCATAAGAAGCTGAAGGTCTCCCACGACAACCTGACGGTGGAACGAGACGAGACCACGTCCAAAAAGGGCCACAGCCAGGAGCGCTTCAGCAGCCAGAGCAGCTACGGCGTCGTGGGAAACGTCTACATCGACAGCGGCCGCCATTACTGGGAGGCTCTGATCGGAGGAAGCACATGGTGAGGTTTCACAGTAAAAGCACAGCGTCCCAGTAAGACTTTCACAATAAAATGGTTAACGACTTGCTTTATTTGTGATGATGAAACTTATCTCAAAATGTAGTGATTAAAATGGACCAGTCACAGGTTTTATTGTCTTAATGTGCAGCATTTTATTCAGTTGACTCTTCATATATTGAAGCTGTAAAAGGAGACGTCGACTTAAAGAACCTACAGTCTGTAATCTATAATTAATCTATAATTAAAAAGAATGGCCTATTTTTTAAAATTTCACAGTGTGGAGCACTTTGGAAACCACTTTGTTTGTTAAATGTGCTATCCACGAGTTTCAGAATGATGAAAAGTCAGGATCGTTGCCATAGCAATTAACAATTCAAAATAAAATAGTATATCTTTTGAAATGCCAACTGTCCTCAAGTTAAACTGGCGCCAGGAAGCTGAAAACCATGAATATAATTATACTGGGTTGGACTGGACCATAACACTACATCAAACTAAACTCATTCAAGTTCAAAATACTAATTTGATTTTTTTTCTTTCTGAAATAATAATTAGAAAAATTATAATTTTCCTAATTTTACACTCACCAAATTTTCCTGGATTTTTTTTTTTTTCTTGGATTCTTTGGATGTTCTATAATTTCTTATCATTATCCTGATGTACTTTACGTTATGTCTATTTTACTGCGGGCCGGTGTTCCTCACGTTAAACCGCGTCTCGTCGCAGGTACGCCGTGGGCATCGCCTACAAGTCCGCCCCTAAACACGAGTGGATCGGCAAGAACTCGGCCTCCTGGGTCCTCTGCCGCTGTAATAACTCTTGGGTGGTGCGTCACAACAGTAAGGAGCTGGCGATCGAACCCTCGCCTCACCTGCGGCGCATTGGCGTCCTCTTGGACTACGACGCCGGATACGTTAGCTTCTACGACGCCGTGGGCTCGCAGCACCTCCACACTTTTAACGTGTCGTTCATCCAGCCGGTGTGTCCGGTCTTCAACGTATGGAACAAGTGTCTGACCATCCTGACCGGCCTGCCCATCCCTGACCACCTGGAGGCGATAGAGCCGCACAGCTAAACAGTAACGCGGTGTTGTAGGGAGCGGTCAAGCATAACATTATGACCACTCATCAGATACAGCTGACCAATCACCATCCAGGTCACATTTGTGTAACTTGTTGGATAAAAAGGGACTGTAGGCATTTTGGATGAAAAACTGACCAAAATTGCACTTTTTGACGTATAAATCAGAAAAACTGTTAGAGTCATTTTTTTTTTCTTCTTTTGTCGACACATTGCAAATGAAATTACAAAATAATTTAAAAGACGGGATTTTGAATACCTTTTTAATACTTGGGTAAACTAGATCTTACTCAAAATAGACTTAATATTTCAACAAATTCTTACGTATGACCCGTCAAAATAAAAGACTGGAAAGTTTGGTTAAAGGAATCCAGTTGCCTTGTTGAAGAGATTCCATGACCAGCTTTTTACATTTATACATGCCACACACCTGCCACACCTGCCACACCTGCCACACACCTGCCCAAACACCTGTCCACACACCTGCCACACCTGAGTCTCGTCTCGTCGTCACAGCTCTCAGGGCTGCGTCTCATTCCTGTTCACTTGTCTCCTTGGTTCCTCTGTGTGGATCTTCTGACAGTGCAGACCCACAGAGAACAGACACGAGCTGCAGGTGGTTTACGAGGCGAGAGTGACGGCTTAGGAGTCAAGGAACCAAGGAATCAAGGGATCAAGGAGGTAAGTGAGCAGAAACTGGATGGGGACTATTTAAGCAGCCTCCTTTCTGACATGTTTTGTGTTCGACCTTAACCTTAAGTAGAAGCTGAGTTGAGTTTTTCTGATAAAATGATGGACTTTCGACTGGTTTTGGCAGTTTACCCCCCTGTGGTCGTCATGTTATGCTTGACTTGTAAATTCAAATGGACACTGCTCGTTACGAGGCTGATTATTCTTGAAGTTAGCCAATGCTACATGTTAGCATTTAGCTACTGCCAGCTATACCCAGAACCAGCAAACCCACAGCATTTTCTTTGTACGTCTTAAGAGTTTAGCATGTGAACTAAAATATATGGTCTTTTATTGTTTCTGAAGAATTGAAGATATTTGTTTAAATATTTTTTCCAGTGTAGATAGAGAAGACTTTATGAAGGCAGGAATAAAACTCACGAGTCCTTCTTACTTATTTGAAATCGCACTTTGAAAATAAAATATAAATTTGTACAAACACAATATGAACTTGTGAAGGTCGCTCAGACAAAAGTGTATAGTTTGTAAATGAGTTTCCTCCTTCGTCCCTTTGTTGATAAAATGGAACCAAAGCCGCCATTTCAGTCTATGAAGATGTCTTTAAATAAAAATAACTTAGTATTTTTAAAATGTGAGAAAGATGAAATTAAAAACGATCATTCCAGTTGATATAGTTTTGTTTTTTGCACATCGTTTAGAGTTTTTTTTGTAGAGAATGAGACATGTTTTGGTGCAATCAGCGTTATATTGTGTGAACTTGAGCTTGTGTTGTTTTAATAACTCAGTGTGATAAGTGTTTTAGCATATTTTTAACGAAAGCTTAACGTGAACATTTGGCCATTTCAATATATTCTTAATTTTTATTATTGTCAAATTTTGTGCCATTATTTTTTTGGGGAAAAATGTGCAACTTTAAATGGGCTGTATCCATTTTTTTTTTTTTTTAATAAATTTGATATATTTTAAAAGCAGCTACTAGGGTCAAAATGAGACCGCCGCGTGCTGTCTGCGTCTAAGTATTTTTACTGTCCACAAACAATGCCGTAAAGATGGCGCGCTGTTAGCATGCTAGCTGTTTTTAGCATTACAGCGACCGCAAAACTCCGCTCTAGTCTGTGAAAGTTGTGCTTATAAACTCATCATGGTGAGTAATCGGGATGTTCAGGATGCATTAGGAAAGTGAGGAATAATTTGAACCGCTGCAAACTGTTTAAAATGAACTCGTTTTGTTTTTCAGTTTAAAAATCCAGCGCGGCGCCTTTAATTAGCCATAAATACGGCGTTAACCCTTTGCAGACAGTTCCAATTGTTGTCGACGCGGCTGAAACGCACTTACACGTTGTTTGCTCGGTAATTGGACTTGATACATGCCAATTAATTTAGTGGTACTGTTAATAAGACGCCGTTTCATTAGCATTTTAATGGCTCTCTTCTGCATCTGCTCCTTTATAATTAAAACATCATTTAAACTCTCATCAAAGTCAAGGCAAGTTTAAAGCGGCGTCGAGTCGTTTCACCATCTGACTGTGTAAATACCACGAGCTCATTTACCCGGTACGTTTTACAGTTGTGTTTTTTCCATTGTAAAAATTCAAATCTATTGTGCTAATTTAATGTTTGTTTGCTAGCCACGATGCTAACGTTGTGTGTTCATTATGTTTTTATGGGAAACGAGTGCTTGAAATGTGCTGTGTGGACCATGAGGAGACAATAAAATATATTTGTTTTCAAGATGGAGTGTGGTTTGTTAAGAAGTTATTTTTATTTTTAAGTATTTATATATTTATACAGAAACTTAACCAGCGCTAAGCTAATTTACCAGACTCGGATATGTGTTTTGGCCCTTGTTGGTAAATAGTCACATTTTTATATAGCGCCACCTTCAGGGCTCAAAGCGCTTTGCATCAAGGAACCACTGGGGGCGAGGGGGGTGAAGTGTCTCGCCCAAGGACACAACGACAGGATTCATCTGTGTGTGGGTTGGTGGATCTTACGTCAAGAGCGGGATTCGAACCGCCAACCTTCAGATCAGCGAACGCTCCACCGACTCAGCTACTGTCGCCCGTTATATTTACATTATGGTTGCTAGGTAACACTTACGGAATTACCTGTACGTATGTCATATCTGCTGCCCGTGTCCAACCGTGACCAAACGATTGACCTTATTCGGCCCCGCCCACTTTTGCCGTAAATGCGACTAAAGTGAGAATTGAGAGAAGTGAGAATTTGGGAAAAGTTTTGCCGCTACATTCTGATATAAAGTAGTGTTGATTTGTGTAAAATGTTCTATGTTCATGTGACCAACAAGTCGACACTGCCCCCTTTCTCTGGGAGGCTGTAAAACGCCCCTGTAGCATCTATAGAACTCATTTACTGTCAAGATCAGCAACATGCGAAATAATACGACCCGAACGACGATGGCGGCGCCAACGGCAACTTCAGGAATAACCAAAAAAAACTGAAAAACGACACAGATTTTTAGTAAATTCTCAAATATAGCAATGTTTTAATGAGATGTGTGTTCTGACCCGTCGTACGTGTTTTAAATCCCTGTTTTATTTTACAGTACAAATGTTGACCTACAGAATTGAACCTTTGGAATCCTCGGCTGCAGCTGAGACAATTCTTTTTCCATCATAAAATAAACCCCAAACCCTGACCTTTTTGGCACAGTTAAGTCGAGGCGCTGACGGACCTGCTCCGCCGTGCGTAAAATCAAACAAAATCATGTATCTTTAATGCGTTTGGGGAACGTCGCTACCTTCAGACTTCTGTTTAATTAACCTCGTCTCCATAACAAGCTTGTTTCCGAGTCGGTTTTGTTTTGCTGCGGCCCGACTTCGCCTCTCGCAGCATTTACACTTAAAATGGCGCCGCCGTTTTGCTTGAGGCCGCCGTGCGCGTGCTTTAAAGCCGCTCGTTACTCGTACATTAGCTCCCCGTCGCCCCCTGGAGTTGAACCTCCGGCCCGCAGGCTCACGCCGGCCCACTTTTGTCCACACAACGGTCCCGGTTGTTTGTATTGTGCCGTATCGCCGCTCGCCGCGCTCTGGCAGACGGAAGCCGAGCCGGGCCTCCGGAGAATTGACTCTTCCATCCGAGACGGTGTTCAGAATAGTGACGGGAAACAGGAGCGAAAGACACAGACTTGGCGGCCCCCGGGGACTGAGACGATGATAGATGGCAAACGTGGGACTGCTGGGGAAAAATGGTGAATAGAAATAAGACACTTATTATGTAAAATCAACTTTAAAATGGAACTAAACACAATCCTCCGTGTGTGTGGAGCGTTAGCAGCCTCAGCTACTCTTCCTACTCATTTATTTGGGAGATTTTAGTAGATTTTTAGTCTGGTTGTGTCTGTGCTTCCTTCAGTTTTATATCCAATTTCAAGTACTTGGTAACATCACGCAAAACTGCCATGATTACAGCCAGGTGTTTCTGATATAAACACCAGCTGCAGGGGCGGAGTTTGAAGTCTAGATACCTGTTAGACCAATCACAGTGTTCCTTATACCTCCAGACCCCGCCCCTCCTCCTCCAGGCCCCGCCCAGTTTAGCAGCTCCATATGAAATCTGATTGTGGGTGGAGTTTAGGTGGTTTCAGTCATGTTTTAACAGTGTTGTGTTCATTTTACCTCAACTTTACTTTTTACTAATTATATTCGTATTGAATTAAGTATTTTTGAGTAATCCTTAATCTGACACTGCTCCAAAAATGTCTGTTTTCACCTACCCCCTATGTCCGCCCACATCCCTATAGGCCTATTTATTCATAATTAAAATAAAAACATATGACTCTATTCTCTGATCTGTTCTAATGTTGTTTCCTCGTCTCAAACAGACCTGGAGTTGTGTTTTGTTTCATTCACACATGTTTAACACACAAACCCTGCAGATTTAGGCTGAGTTCTTCTCTCAAACTGAAAACACTCTGTTCCACCTTGTGATGTCATGTGGTAATACAGGAAGTGCTCCACTGTGTTTTTAAACTCCACACACCTAGAATCATTTGCATCATTTCAGTCCTGGAATTTCCAATCTCTACTGAACTAAAGGTAAAAGGAGCTGTTAACATGAAAACTACCACTTCATGACATCACAAGGTGGAACAGAGCATTTTGAGCTTTGAACAAAAGTCAGTTTTGTGTAATATAGGACCTTTAAGTTGTTTACATCAATACTGCAGTTTACAAAGAACAAAATGTAAATTAAAAATATTATATACCTGAAAAAACATAAATCATCTTTAAGTAAAATTCGATGTATTTTTGCATCTAAAAATACTTTCTAAATCAGCTGATCCAAATGTTAAAACACATTCAACTCAAGCAATTATTGTGTTGCCAGATATGACTAATCATTTTTCAGCTCGGTTCATAATGTTCTTGGGGGATGGCCTCGTTTCTCAATGCAGTAAGTCAGACGTTATGCTTTAAACGGCCAGCGGGGGGCACTGTTAGGATTCAGAAAACAGCAGAGGAGGCTGTGGGGCGACTGCACTGAGCGAGTTCACACACACAGTGATACATGAGTGTGTTTAAACGCAGCGTAACATTAATCTGCGTAAATGTGTGTGTTTAAAAAGCGTTTACTGAAGACACGAGATGGAGTTTTTATAACGAGATGTGGACACTTTGGAAAAACGTCTGAAAATATAAATAAATATTCATTCTGTGAGTCAAATCGTTGGTATTTTAAGCTAAATTCTCACTCAAGTCCGTAAACACGAGCTCGAGTTTCGGTTAATCGTTTTGTGCCCAGCCGCTTTTAAAATGACCACTTTTTCAAGGTCAAACGCTCATCAGGAACATGTAGAAAAAATATAAAAACTGTCATTTTGTGTAATATTTCTTGCCGTTTCCTCCCCAAGCGTCTCCTGTTTTCACGTGTCGCGCCGGCGTCTTCTCTTCTGGGATAATAGTGACGTTCTGAAAGTCACGTGACCCTGAGACTACGACACGTGCGTTACACAGAAGTCCGCCGTCAGGAGTGTCCTTGAACGGGACGGGGCTCCGGACTCGCCGACGCCCCCTCCTGACAGCTCCCGGACGCCCTTTTCACTCCCATTATTTCGGCGTCGCGTTGGCGTTAAACGTTACGCTCGAAAAAAGAAGCGCCGCTCTGACAGAATGAACCTGAGTTTACAGCGTTTACTCTTATTAAGGGATGTTATTAGGACTCGGGTACGACAGGTGAGGTCACTTCAGTCGATGTCACAGTTTGGTCCATCAACTGGTGTAAAAAGGCGATTTACTGACCCAAACTATTAGGCTGAGTTCTTCTCTCAAACTGAAAACACTCTGTTCCACCTTGTGATGTCATCATGTTGCTCCACTGTGTTTTTAAACTCCACACACCTTCACTAGAATCATTTGGATCATTTCAGTTTTCAGTCAGTTGCCAGTCTTTACTGAACTAAAGGTAAAAGGAGCTGTTA
>KN476125.1:2347-17779 GCA_000787095.1 Periophthalmodon schlosseri
CTACTACTACTACTACTACTATTACTACTACTACTAGAGCAGAGTTCAGACTTTGCAGGAAGAAATCTGACTTTTTTATTTTATTATTTTTACATTACATTATTAAGTCTGTAATGTTTATATTCAGTAAATTAATAATGAAAGATGTTTTTAGTTTTTTTTTTTAATGACAAAATAAAATAGAACATTGTAAAGATCAATACTCGGCCCTGATGCCCATCCTGTCTGAACACTCATATTAACTTTTTTACGCTACACAATGAAACAAAGTCACTAACAGCCCTTAAAAAGCTATTAATGATGTGACGTTCATGAACGAGTCGGCTCTTTTGAACGTTTTTTTAATGTGAATGGTTGGAACCGAATCTTTTCTTTCTAATTTGTATGCATTTTTACACTGATTAACCCTGAAGCATCACAACAATTGGAACAGAGGCGGAGCAGGCGACACAAGTGAGAGCTTTGTGAACAAAAAAACATATTTGACATCATAATAACAGTACAAACTTTTTATTATTATTATTTTAGTGCAGTGTTTTATTTAAATTCTCACCATTCCAAAGGGTAAACACTCTCCCACCCTCAGTTTGAACCATTTTAAAGACTGAGCGTTGGTCTCTCGGTGATTATTTTGTAGTTAAAATGAGTTCTCACGTTGGCTTCTGTCATATAAATAAACTGCTCTTTGAAATGAACGGACCCAAAAGATTCAGATCCTCTAGAAAAAAGCCTGAAGTCCCGTCACCAACTCCGATAGACTTTTTACATTGTCCTCAAATACTTTCTCGTTATTTTCTATACCCAAAGGCCGACTCGGAAAGCAGAATCCGAGCCAAGGTGAAGCATATGTGTGTTTACCCGGAGGAGCTATGCAAATATAGGTGCAGCTTCCTCCAATTAGACGAGCAGCAGGAGCAGCCATTTTGTGGTGACCCTCCACTTGACCTGCCAGACTCTGCATTTCCCAGTCATTAAATAAACTGCTGGCATAATGATTGGCAACACCGGTGACTGTGTCAAATAACGCCCTCGTAAGAAGGACTTAGTGGGCAGACTTTAATGGGCAGATAACTTGGCTTTTTTTTTATTTTGACATTAGTTTTAGAGCTGTTCCCCCTACTGGTCATAAAAAGTATTGTCTTCTTTTCTTTACTGCAAAATCTCTAGTGCGTAATGATTTTGACACGTAGCTCAGTTGGTTGGCGGTTCGACATAAACGTCATCGGTTGAGCGGTCAGATCCACTGACCCACAGGTTCGCGGTGTGATTCCAGCTCCCGCAGATGATTACTGTCGTGTCCTTGGGCAAAACACTTAACCCACCTCGCCCCCAGTGTCTGCGCACGCTGGTGTATGAACGTGTGCGTGAACGGGTGAGCGGTTCCGTGATGTAAAGCGCTTTGAGGTGGAAAAGCGCTATATAAAAACGTGACCATGACTATTTACCATTTAGTATTACACCAGATGCCCTTCCTGATGCAGCCCCTTTTATCCAGGCCTGGACGTAAAACAGTAACAGCTTATGACTAGATTTTGTTGCTTAAAGGTGCAGTATGTATCTACTTTGCCTGAATGTTCCGCAGTATAGCGTTAAACTTACGTATCTCGCTTTTACTCAGTTACAGGTGTTTTTAACGCCTTGCAAAAACATGCTTTTCCATAGATCTGACCTGTAAGCTGTGTCCGTGGAGACAGATCCGACGGCAGAACCTCACCCTCAAAAGTTATTAAAAGTTAGTGCATATTTAAGTATTTCAGTTAGTTCTTTGGCACATTTCGTCTTGGCAAATTCCCTCGATATACTAGAAAAAAAAAAAAACACTTGTACTAAATCTGTGGCCATCTTGATTTGGCTTGCTGTGCACCCAAACAGTGCACTTTGAATAATTAGCATTGCATTACCGACTTCTAGTGGCGTCAGTGAGCAGTAAGTCACGCACAAAGACTCTCCAATGTTATGCTACGCTGCCGACCGCTAATCGTCTGAACATCCATTTCTGTACAAGTATGTCTCTATAGCGACTATGGCCTATTTTTGTAACCCAGTGTCACGCTCGGTGTTGTGGTGTTTTGTTTTCTCCTCATATACAACATAGGCTAAGCTTAGGTAACCGCGTACTGTGCCAAAAACAATCCAACATCTTGATGGAGGAGCCGTTAAAGATGTAAGGATGCATTAGGGATTTTTCTGGCGGTCTGCTCCAAGTCGATATACCCCCACACAGACATTTTAGTTAATTATAGTCTTGTGAAGTTGACCTATGATCTCTGCAGTGCAACAAACAAGGCGGACCGCAGCTGGCAAAGGCGAGGCATATGGAAGGTGAAAATATGGACGACTAAACCTGGTCCTTTTTGCAGCGCAGATGTTAAATGTAAACGCCTACATGCATTTGTAGTCATTTTTAAGTTTAAGTTACTATTCAGCCACAACTGGAAGTTTCCACGGAATACTTAATTATTTAATTACACGTTGTATTGCGCAAAAATACCTTGAAAACATGCATTCTCTGGCACGCCTCTGCATAGATGTGACCTGTAACTCGGCTTGGTGGTGTCACTTTCTTGTCTCCATGGAGATAGACATTTTGGGCAAAGCAATAGCATATTAACATCTCCATAAGGCGGATGGCAGACCCTCGACCAGAAAAGTAGCATAGTGCGCCTTTAATTTACAGGCTGGTTACCTCATTCCGGAAGTTGCCATGGGCGCCGCCATCGTCATTTAGGTTGTATTATTTTGTATGGGGCTGTCGATCTTGACAGCAAATAAGTTATAAGTTTATACGGAATACATAGCCATTTTAAAGCCTCCCATATTTCACATTTCAGTAGCAAAATGTTTCTCAACTTCTCCCTTTAAATGAATGGGATGCCTTAATCGGAAGTGCCACCACAAAGAGCATTTAGAGGCAAAAATGGGTGGGCCGGACTAAAGTCAGTCATTTAGATGAGTCATGTTATGTCAAACTAATTACTTACGTAGAGTATTTTCTCCTTGCCGCCATAAGGTCTGTAGTTTCAAGACTGAATGAAGTAGTTGACGTAATATGACAGGAGAACTTGAAGTATAAATCATAGCAGAAGTAGTAGTAGCAGTAAAAGTAGCATCTTATTTCTCCGCCCGGGCCCAAAGACAGTATAGAGTAATCTGCCAGTGAAAGATGGGAGGCCATGCTGACTTCATAATATAATGCACCCTCTTGGACTGAATGGGATTTCCATCTATAAACTTCAATAAAGCAGTGTGTCCTTCAGACCCAACACAAACAATCAGAGAGAGAGCATGAGGCGCCTTGCTTTTTCCCTTTTACTTGGAAGAAGATGCTGCAGTTGCTGATTTGATGCTGAACACGGCGACCCCTGGTGACCTGGATGTGATAAATATCAGAGCAGGCTGTCCTTCCTGTCGCCAGAGGACAAGTCTGTAAGCAACAAAGGGGATGATGTCAGATAGAACGAAGCGGATTCCTGCCAAGTTCAAGTATTTTTGAGGAGAGGGGACAAGAAGTAACACCACTAACTGTATTAACTCTCTATTAAAATTGGAATAATAGCAAATATAGGAGGTCATTTAATGTTGAGTATTTAAGGGTGCCTGTTTGTCTCCATGAAGATGTTATTGCTTTGCCTGGAATGTTCCACAGTATTCCATTAAACGTGTCTGTTTTGCATGTTTTAAATTACACGTGTTATTATTGCTAAAAATACCTTGAAAAACATGCATCCCTGCGGTGAGCTGGCTCGTCTCTCCGTAGATCTGACCTGCAACTTGGCCAACTTGAATGGTGTTCCCTGCTTCATGGAGACAGTTTAATGCCAAACTGTTGAAAACGTAAGGCAAAGCAATAACATCTCCACGGAGACAGCCATCCACCAGAAAAGTTACATAGTGCACCTTAAACATCATCGCCGCCACTGTTTTACTATTTCTAATAGATTTTATTTGTTATACTACATTTATATGGTATAAAAAGTAAATTAAAAGTAGCACTCGTATTCACAACTGCAAATATCGTTACTGCTTCTACAACTACCCTTAATAAGATTTCATAACTAACATAATCGCTGAAATAAGGCTTTACTCAGTTAGATTTTTTAAGTTTAAATCAGACCTATTGTGCTTGTGTCTGCTCTATAGATATAATCTATGACACCCGTGGATCGCTATGTTATAATTTGCACATTTTAAATCGCTATATTAATCTAAACGACTTAATAAAAGAAAGAAGCCCGCTGACTTTCACGTTAGAAAACCGCGGAGCCCAATGGGAGCCCAACGGCTGTAGATTACGCTAGCGAGCAGTGGATTTTTTTCTTCATTTGTAAGAAAATAAAATTGAAGAACATAGTAGAGAGCAGTGGGCGTGTGCCGGAAGCGGCGAAAACGGGGATTAATCTGCAATATGGCGTCTTGAAAATAAGCGATTGCCGCTCCAAATACAACTTCAAGAGGGTAAATGAGAAGGGGAAACAACTACAACACGGTTAAAAGCTCTGTAAAGTCCATTTTGCATGATAGGTCTGCGTTAATAAAATTATAAAATGTTTCTGGCATTACGCTGTACCAGTAGATGCACAGGTAAAGTGGATTAGCTCGGTAGGCTAAATCACCATGCTAACGTACAAACCAAGATGCTACAGGCAGATGTTTTGACAAGCCCACGGTAATAACAGTAGCTCAGAACACCCGTTACAATTATTCCCTTTAAAATTACATTCCGTGGCGACACGGGAGACTCGGAAATGTACGCGATCAATCTCGGAGCTGTCCTTCCTGTCGCCTGAGGACATGGGTCTCTGTGAAGCTTACAAGGAGATGGTGTCAGATAGGGAGGGAATGAGATTTCTGCCAAGTACAGTGCAGACGTACAGTATCTGCTGCCCTCCGGGAAAATGAAAAGTCTCATATCAGTGAGAAAAGTGCTTGTGCTTTTTGCTAATAGTTTAACTCTGTGATCTCCGGATATAACGGGATGTAGTATTAAAGCGGATCAAACCACTTTAAAGTCCTGGGAGAGCTCTGTGCCGAAGTGAGTGTTGGAGAAGTGAACACCCGCACGGTCCAAAGTGTCCATTAGCCCTGCGGGTGTCCCTCCTCAGTCAGGGAGCTGCTTTCGGCTGTTCCCTCTGTCCACTGCTCTCCGCTGCGTGGGCCTACTCACTCCCCACTATGTCTGGTATATACTTTAAAGTTTGGCTAGTTTTTCTGGAGAATGCCTGTTCCACCACTCGCTTGTTTGGAGATGCTATTGACCTTATTCGGCCCCGCTCATTTTTGCCTCTAAACGTTCCAAACCGGGCTTTCTTTCTTTGTGGTGGCTCTTCCGGTTAAGAGAGACACTCATTCTTTTCAATGGCAAATTTGGGAAAAGTTTTGGCTTAAAAATATGATATAAAGTATAAAAGGTTCTATTTTCTGTAAAATCGCGAGCCCCATACGAAATAATACAACCAAAATGACGTTGGTGGCGCCCACGGCAACTTCCGGAATAAGGTGAATAAGCTGCACTGTGTCTCAAAGCTAACACTCACTTACACAAATCAGAAAACATAAAATAAACAACCTATTCAAATTCAAATTCATCAAAATAAAGACTACCCATTTATTTTTATATGTAGAATACTTCAGTTTGTGGTGTTGTTTTAATATTTATTATGCCACAAAATTAGCATTAGCGTTAGCATTGAGACACAGAGATGCCTCTTTCTAAACACAGAAGCGTCCTCCGGTGAAGTATTCATTTTATTTGTGTAGTTTTTAACATGTTGTAAGTGACATCCACCCACGGCTCTCTGTCCACTGTCTTGAATTATTTATTAATTTTAGCGTGACTCGGCAAAAACCTCATAGAGACAGAACTGGCAGGAAGTAGTGATGAACAGTGAGGTTGTCGGGCGCTGCTAATTGCTTTGAATCATATTATACGTTTAGAATAGTATATAATAGAACAGAATTATCTTGCTTTTGGGGTGTTGTGCCAGTGGCATAAATTAGTTTCAATATTATCATTTATTGTCTATATTTACTTGAGCAATATATCGCACTTCAAAATTTATCATCACGACCGGCCTATGGCTTTGTCTGGAATGTTTCACAGTACGGCATTAAACTCATCTAACTTGCATTTATTCACTCATAGGCGCTTTCATTGATCTGAAGTGCCTTGGAAAAACATGCAATCGTCCATGTCAGCGGAATCGCCTCGCTACAGATCTGACCTGTAATTTGACCTACCGGAGTCACCTGCTTGTCTCCATAACTGTTGAGTTAGTCATACTGCTACTTTTACTCCTACCCCTTCCACTGTTACAACTACTACCACCAGATATCCGCTGCTTCACATACTACTATGGCATAAACTGACTACTCATACTTCTGCAGCTAAAATCATATAACCAACAACCCACACGGGTCTATAGTGACTTTAAGATCACACGATACAATCTAATGTACTCGGTTTCACTTTTATAGCAAAATATATGGGATGAAAAGCCTTAAAATGGTCGCCTCTTCACAGAAATGACTTGTAATTTGACCTACTGGAGTCACCTGCTTGTCTCCGTGGAGATTGATGCGCGTAATGTCATACCGGGTAACAACATTAAAACTGTTGATTGAGTCACACTGCCACTTCTGGTAACATCTTCGAGGGACTCAAAACGCTTCACATCCAGGAACCACTCACACATTCATACACCAGTGTACGCAGACACTCTTGCCCAAGGACACAACAACAACATTCATCTGTGGGATCTCGAATTGCTAACCTGCTAACGTCAAGAGCGGGATTCGAGCCGCCAACCTTCGGATCAGTGGACAAACACCGACTGAGCTACTTCCACAGTTACTACCACTACCACCAGACATCCGCTGCTTCACACACTACACAAACTGACTACTAATACTTCTCCAGCTGAAGTCATACGACCAACACAGGTCTATAGCGACTTTAAGATCGCACAATGGAGCCTAATGTACTCGGTTTCACTTTTACAGCAATATGTAAGGGAAGAAAAGCCTTAATATAGTCACAGAATGAGCAACAATTATAATCACATTAATCACGGCTCAAAGAGGTTGTATTTCCAATTAAGTTTTTGGATGACCCGTGAGATATGAATCATGATTAAAAAAGAGACCAGCATAGCGTAAGAGGGCCAAATACTCGTGCGCTCGTGCCGCTGTTAAAGCCTTGACTAACTGTATCCCTTTCTGTCCAATCAGATTTGCACGGCTAAACGCAGCCTGCTGAGTGCCAGTGTCACTGTACTTTTAATTAAAAGATGGTGGCTCTTTTCACTTTTCATTATTCTCACTGTTTAAGGCCTTTTAGTAATGCACTGCAGCTGATGCTATAAAAGATTAAATGGGAATACGGTGCGTGTGGCTGCTCTCAGGGCACGTGGCGTTACGGCAGAAGATAGACAAGAGCGGGTTTGGAGCGTCGCATCGGCGGCAGGTTAACAAGGATACTGTGTCATGGCTTCCTCCTGGTTTGTATGAATATTAAAAGGGGTGTACATGATTTTGAGAATGTGAAATTGGTCTCGCGCATAGACTGTATAAAGAAGTGGACTAAGCGTGGGGTCAACCACAGCGTTCAGCTCCAGTCAAATGAAGCTCATCGAGGCTAGAGCAGTTATAGCGGCGAATTTGGAGCAGAGTTCCATATTTGGAATTCCAACCGCGAGTATCATAGCAACAAAAGAGCCAATCCGGAGTGAGGCTGTTGAAGGAAACGCCCCTTCCCGCCTGCATCATTGGTTTAGCAGGGAGCGGGCGCTTAACAACGCTGTCAATCAAACTTGTTGCTAACGCTACCGGGAAAGAAGGAACCTGATTTGTCTGTTATTAATGTTCGTATCTTTGAGACCTGCTGAAAAGGCTGAGGGGTTTATTTTTAACATGTTCATAGCTTGAGCAAATAAAAATATACAAATAAAAGCAGCTAGATCGATTCAGTTGTTTCAGTTGAACAAAATTCATCCCGATCTTTATTAAAATCACTATATTTGAAGCTTCATTAGATCTCAAAAACTGCGTGAAATACTTTAGCTTTTCACTCTTTAAGTACATTTTTAAACAGATGCTTTAATACTTTTACTCAAGTAGATTTTTTCATGTGGTACTTTTACTTAAGTAACAAAACTGAGTACTTCTTCCACCAGTGACTGGAAGAGCATCTGCTGAAAGAGTCTACCAAATGATTGCAAGATTGCTTTGTTGTGGCAGCCTTGACAGACAAGAGGGGGAAGCGAAAAAGAAAAGAAAGAAAAAAAGAAAGAAAGAAAATTGACATGATTTAATTTATCTGTGGCTCACTGTAAAAAGTAACATCCGTCATCACGCGTCTCTGCTTGTATATGGAGTGATAACGTAAAGCTAATATTTAAACACATTAATAAAACAGCGTATTCTTTACATTTGCAATCATGCCATTAGCATAACGAGATACGCGTGACATGTATAATTCAAAATGTCCTTATCTTTCTGAATTAATTGGCGCTCAGTGTTAAACGTGCTTGATCAAAATGAGGTGGGGTGGGGGGGGAAACCACGGGGTGAAACATGAATACTTTATACGGACAGTGTTCAAAGTAGTGACAGGAGCTTTCATCTTACGGCGATGAGAAATGAACGGCAGCCTGAAGTGTGCCAAGTCTGCCCACCGTCCCATGTAACGCTCCTGAAATGATCCTTCCTCTCAAAGCGACAATTTATTCCCACATTTTTTTCGATATTTTTATGAAGCGGTCGCTGCCATGCATAATAAATAAATAAATAAAATATAAAAACGCTCTTGTGAAATTGCATAACAGGTTGTTTTTTTTTTTTCCCACTAAGAAAAGAGAAGCAGCTTTGATGGTGCGAGGCTGTTCACGATCTCTTGTCTCTTGTTATGTGGTCCGGATACATAGCCGTGAGGAACATTATAGTTAGCCTACAAAAGTCTGCTCTTCTGTCCCCAGGCTAGCAGCAAACGCTACGCTCCAAAACGCTAGCGTAGCTTTTAAATAGCCGAGTGGGATGACCAATCACCTTCCTATATTGTTTTTATTGACTGTTTGGGTTTGAAGAGATCTGGAGTGAAAGAGTTGGAGGGAAAACAAAGGACATACTTGTCAGATCCCATACTGAGAGTAGCTTGTGTTGAAGGCAGTGGATCAATATTGTAAGTTTGTTTGCTGGCAAGTTTAGTTGAAGAAAAAAGTCCTGCCAATAAAACATGTCTGGGAAATATTAGAGGATTTTATAAGGCGCTGCTAAGCTTGTTTCGTTATTTTTGCATTGGTCTTTGCTAACAGAAATTAACACGAGATTTTGAATTATTTCTGAAATGCTAACCAAGAAATGCGGGGTTTCAGATGACATCACAACATTCTATTGTCCGATAATATGTAATACAGATGGGGGCAGCTAAAAGTCATTTCACTAGCAACTACCACGCCACAACAATGGTATATGATAAAGATATTTATTAGGCGTGGAGGCTGGTAGAGACTCAGGGTGGAGGTTCTGTCTCAGGTGGTTAGCTCAGCCGATTCAGGACCCTCCCTCTCTGTAGATCGTGAGGTCTTCAGGCTGAAAAATGAACAAGAGACACGGGGTGGGGGGAAGGGAGGGGTCAAGAGAGCGGAGATAGACGGTGTAGGCTTGTATAAATAGGGCTTCTGGGTAATTCGAGGTGTGGTCGAGGTGAGCTGTGGTTCGCTGGAGAGGAGCAGGCGGAGGTTGAGGTGTGGTCCTGCTCCTGAATCTCAGTCATTCATATTAACTCCATATTGTTAAAATGCTGATTTTGTATTCTGTATTGTAACTTTTTTTGGGTGTAGCTACTAAAAGGAATGATCAGATCCAACATTTGTGTATTTACGCTTCGGCTATTTCATGGCAAAGTACAATGTAATCAATTGGGAAATCTGGCTCTTGATGGAGGATACACCACCTGCTTGTCTCCATGGAGATGTAATTGTGTTGCCTAAAATGATCCACTGTTTCCATGGAGACAAGCAGGTAACACCACCAAGCTAAGTTACATGTCAGATCTGTGGAGAATGCCCTACTGTTGAACATGCCAGGGAAAGAAATACACCAGGGGCAGAATATTGTCTTGGATTTACCTTTCTACAATTGCAAGATAGGGCAAACAACGCTACCTCCAGCCTCTAGGGCTCAGTAAACTAGGTAATCAATCATCTCAGTGGAGACTTTACCCCTGAACTACAGCTTCCACCTTCACATCCGGCTCCACTTTATCCTCAGATTGCATTAGTGTGGCACAGGCGGTCTAAAAATGCCTTCCTGTTATGTGTCACAAAACCAGTGTCATCAAACATTAATGCAGTGATTTGCGGTTTGTCTGAGCTGCAGCCTGACCCTCGAGCCGTCACTCAAAAGAAGGACAAAATGAAAGTCAATAAAGAAAGGAGCTAAGTCTGAGTCAGTGTTCGCTTCTGTCGGTCTCCACCTGCCCACATGTGAGACTCCTATTAGTCACTGGCTCTATATCTGCTGATAACAACCCAGCCAAGTGCGCCAAGGAGCAAGAACAATCACATAAGCCTTGTTCATCGCACTGATTTGTCCATTTTTAGGCAAAGATGAAGTACTCCAAACATGGTATTTAGTGCATAGCCTCATAAGAATGTCCAGTTTTAGATTTTAAAGTAGTTTTAGTAAATCTATCTATAGTGTCTTTGTGTGTTAAAATACTAACTGCTAAATGAAAACCCCAACTCTAACCCTTTAATCGAGTACTTACTAAGCTTTGTTCATTGTTCATTGAATTAAATCTTTCTTCAAGGCTTATTAAGGCGTCATTGCCAGTGGTGGAACGTAACACTGTAAAAGTAGTAAAGTACTGTACTTAAGTATACATTTCAAGAATCTGTACTTTACTTAAGTAGATTTTAAAGCAGATACTTTTGACTTTTACTTCACTGCATTTGAGAGCAGATATCTGTCCTTTTTACTCCACCACATTTTTAACAGGACTGAAAAGTAGAGGTATTTTTTATATTGTTTGAGACCTGCTGAAAAGGCAGAGGGTTTATTTTTAACACATTTGTAGTTTGAGCAAACAAAAATATACAAATAAAAGCAGCTATAAAACAAACCCCTATAAATTCCATTGTTTCTGTTGAACAAAACTCAGCACAAATCTGTATCAAAATCGCTACATTTGAAGCTTTATTAGATCTCAAAATCTGCGCAAAATACCTTTACCATTTACTCTTTAAGTACATTTTTAAACTGGTACTTTAATACTTTTACTTAAGTAGATTTATTGACATGATCCATTTACTTTAGTATTTCTTTGCTCCGGTATCTGTACTTTTACTTAAGGAACAAAATTGAGTACTTCTTTTACCACTGGTCATTATTATGAAGTGTAACTGAAAGTTGCAGTAGTACTTAATATATTTGGTAGAGCGGTAGTCGACAAAAAAACATTCTTGGTCAACTAAAGACATGTCCTGTCAACTGATTGGTCCATTAAAAAGGGGGCGTGACAAAAGCTCCTAAAACTGTTATGTATCTCTATGTGTCTCTATGTATGAAGTTAATGCAAAAGCGACTATTTATGCAAAAAAAAAAGTACAAGGAAACAAAAAATACCAAATGTTCAACTAACTCACTCACTAATTTCTCCTCTTCTGCTGTTGTCCCATTTAAATCCTTATAATCAAAATAAAATACATTTTTGATCAACAGTTACAAAAGTTTTCTTGGCGAGTCTCATGGGTTTGAGAGAAAGAACGTTTTGTCTCATTTAAGATGCTCCTACGTGCAGCTAAAGCAACACTATAACCGCACACTCCACTATCAAGGGAAGTCATTCATTGCGAAACTGGAATTAAACTTTGGATGCGGCGAAGAGGACAGATGGATAGGCTGAGGAGGCCAGTGGTGCAGCTGCTGCGGTGAAGATAGGGTTCAGGGATGTAGCCAAAATGGTAGAATGATACGGGGGGTAATGGTGAATTTAAAGTGATGTTTATGTCGAGAGCGGGATTTAAACCGTCAGCCTTTGGAGCAGGGGACAAACACTCTACCAACCGATCTACTGTCGCCGAATGATAGCGGGCTGTGATTGGCTGACAGCTACAGACAGGAGACAAGATGGCAAACACTATTCTGGTTGAAATTGAACATTAACAGTCAAATTTGGTTTAGCACTAGTTACAACACAACAAATCAATTTAGCTACTTGTGCAAAAACTCTCTAAAATGTCACTGCCACTTGTGTTATTGTTAAAGAAGACATATTGTGCTTTTGTTTTAGTGATAATCTATTACACACTTGGGTTGGACCATTATTTCATATTTTGGACAGTTTAAAACAACTTAAATAAAACAAACGGCCCCGCTGACTTCTGGCTACTAAAAACTGCGGCGCTGATTTACAGTACATCACCGTGACCGTCATCGCAACAAAAACGGCAATAGTGAGAGAAAAAAATAAAATAAAACATAGAACAAAGTAAGTACAGAGCGCTGGGTGTGAATGGGGGGTAGGTGAAAACGGGAATTTTTAGAGCGAATGCAGGAGAATAAAGATTACTCAGACATGCGTGAGTGAGAGTATAAAAAACAATTATAATACTCCAGCTCCTACAGATGAATGCTGTGGTTGTGTCCTTGGGCAAGACACTTAACCCACCTTACCCCCAGTGTCTGCGTACGCTGGTGTGTGAATGTGTGTGTGAACCATAGACTAAGTGAGCGTGACGTCACCCACAGCGTTCGGCTCCAGTCAAATGAAGCTCATCGAGGTTCGCGGTTGTAGGGGCGAATTTGGAGTTCCATATTTGGAATCCTGACCGCGAGTATCCTAGCAACCAAAGAGCCAATCTGGAGGGAGGCCGTTGAAGGTAACGCCCCTTCCCTTTGACCCATGTAATGTATGTTGTTCGTCAGCCCCCGTGTAGGATCCAGTCTGATCGCACCGCCCTGTAGACGGCATCCCGGCCCACAGCGGCCCGGCCCACAGCAGCCGGGCCCACAACAGTAAGCCCCTCGCTCTCCTCTGTATTAACTGTCAGCTTCGATTACTCAGCCTCTCAGCGGATGGGATCTTGCATTTTCTCTCCCTCTGAATTCAGATAAGCTCCTGCCTCTGCCTGTTTCAGATGCAGCTCCTGGTGGAAAAACATCAAATAAACTTAGACGAGACTAAACAAAACGCATAATTTAAATAGATTTGGAAATTGAATGTCATTTATACGCAACTAATTACAATAATACAATTTGTCTCCCAATGGAAAAATGAGCCATTACATTATGACCAAAGTGATTAAAATGAATCATTATGCCAATCAGTGTTGCATCTGTTTTGTTGGCGGGACATGTGAGCTCCAAAAACGTAATAAAACGCAATGTAATAAACCCACGAATGTAATAATTTCCCACAAGCCTAATAACCAAACAAATAATAACCAAATACATCTGTGGGAGTGTGTTATGTTTGTGGGTCCAGACATGTCCCACAAACAGAATAACTTCTCACAGACATAATATAATGTTTATTAGTGAATTATAAACTCGTTTAGTTTATAGGATTATGGTTTATAGTTCACAGTTTCATCCATGCTACAGCAATGTTTACTGCTTTGGGTATTTGGGAAAAAACATTTAGGCCAATACTGTTTTTGAACTCCATCAATCACAAGTCTGAAAGTGGAATATAGTGTCCATTACTAGTTACAAGTCTAAAAATGTAATATTTCCATACTTCTAATATTATTATCCAAATATTTAACTGAGTTTCACTTGAATTACTTTTTGTCATAATGGAATTGGTTGCCTATAACTGTCCATATTTCATTGTTTAAGGGAATTTAGACTTGGACTCTCACCCACAGTTTGAGAAGAATATTGCTCTAAACCAACTTTCACTTGCACTTAACCCATAATAGCATTTAAAAGATTTCAGTGCCGACACACTTGTTATCACGTTCATAAAACTGGAGTTAGGTCGGCCAATATTGCTGATATATAGCCTAATATTAACTTTATGGCTGCGCGCATCATGCAGCGCCTCCGCACAGCTCCTTGTGCAGACAAATTATAGACCTACACTTTATGGAGACAACTACAACAAAGGAAACACCTCAGTCCAATGCTTGAACACCACGCAGTTAGTTGGATCAGATAAAGTTGAGCCCATTGTTTTCTGAATACTGCTCCTGCCAGACTTTATACAGAGAGTGAAGTTTGGAAGGACCTGTCGGGCAGTACATCGAGAGAGTGCAACAGATTTAACAAGAGTAACTTTCGTCCTGTGAAACAGTTGAGGAAGAGGCTCCGGAAGATCTAAAAAGTACTCAGCAACTCCTTTCTCTTCCAGTTGAGATTTTATCCCAAATTTGGCAGAACAACCTCAAGAGTGAACTGTTCAGACTGCCAAGCACCTACCATCTACTGTACTTACATTATTCACATTACATTTGTAGGGCTAACAGGACATATTTGAGTGCTAATAATAACTGTATTTAATTTACTAAATAAAGTTAAAAGTACATGATGTAACTTTTCAGGTGGAGGGCTGTGTAATCCATCAGTCGTCCAGGTCTGATCCATAGTAAAAGAAAAATCCAAATCTGTCAGCTGGACAAAAAATTGTAGGAGTAAAGACGTTTCGCTGCTCATCCAAACCGCTTCTTCAGTCCTGGTCAGATCGCTGGTTTTCAGGTGGAGGGTCTGACGTTAGCTTCTCTCCGCGGACACTTTCTATTCCCAAAGCAATAACATCTGCGGTGTGACAAGTAACTGGAATAGTTACATACGGCATAACCTCAAACCTCGTCACCGCTTCTATATAAGACCTACCAGAGACGTTTGAGTTGTTCCGTAGCCGCTCTCTCCCACACAGTCCACACGGTCCAATCCTCTCTCCTGCCCTTGTTCATTTGTGCCAGTCAGGCGGTACCTGGGTTCACCTCTGCTCCTTTGTCTTCACCTCCCTCCTCTTCGTCTGGCTAAGCTCTGCGTCTGTTTTATTCAGCGCCGCTTCTCGACACACCTGGTTGACTACAAATTCCACAGGGGAATGTCTTTTTTCTAAACTTATCCGAGCAGAAAAAAATCATTTTCCTTATTTATGTGCATAGCCTACTACTGTTAAGCAAAGTGTGCAGGCGAATGCAATACTAAATACTACATAAAAATATACAGCGATAATAAAAGGTCTGTGAAATGAAATGAGGTTAGTATTCGAAAGTGTAGGACTAGCCGGAGGGGCCTCTCAAATTACATTAGCGATGATTGTATTTCTAACTGTTTGTAGACATGTTTTGATTTTTAATTTCGCTAATTAGAACTGGCACTGATAAATGAAGATTTGAAAACGAATGCAATGATAATCATTCAATTCAAATCAATTTAAAAGTCCTTGGACCCGTGTTATAATGTTGTTACCATCTCAAA
>JACM01003361.1:0-11464 GCA_000787095.1 Periophthalmodon schlosseri
TTGAGCACGTTTAAGGGAAGAGCCGCTGAGGTCATTTCCTGCCACCCTCTCGCTGTTTGGTTTCCTGGCAACAAAAAGCGACATCCCCACGGAGACGCTGTGACCTTTGAACCCTTCCTTCCCTAACAGGCCCCATCACACACTGTATAGATGAAACCTTATATGAGCTGCTCAGAGCTTATAAATGGCTGTGTGTCAAAGCATGGCTGCCTATTGATTGTTCTAATGAAAGATTTGGTGTGTCGTTGGAGGCCTCAGACGAATCAATGTGTCTCCAGAATCATTAATCAAGAAGATCCGACGTTGGCGGCTGCAGTTATGGTCATATTCGTAGCGACAAGCGATTTTCAGACATTTTGAATACGTTTTGCTGATGCTACAGATGGCATTTTATGATATAATGTATGGTATTTGTGCATTCAAATGTTCTACTCAATATCTCTATAACAATGGCTGCCACAGAGTAAATATCTTGCCTAATTTTGCCTTTGCTTTGCCTAATTGTTCAAAAATTCTGTGTTAAACATGCTCTTACTGTGAGCGGGGTCGCCTTTCCACAGATCTAACTTGAAACTTGCATCTGGTTGCTGTTTGTCTGTATGGATATCTATAAGCATCTCCATAATGACAAGCAGGTGGCGGACCCTTCATCAGAAAAGTTACATAGTGCATCTTTAAAGGTATAGTATGTAACTCTCTGGAGGGGGCACATCACCGGCATGATGGAAATAGAAAGTTAAATCCATACTTTGGCGTGAAATGCATCAATCTCCGTGGATCATGTAATGATCTAAGCAAATAAGAGTCAGGTCTGTGGAGATGCAAGCCCGCTTAAAGTAAGGATGTATGTTTTTTCAGTGCAATAAACCCAACCAAAATGAAATGTTTTGATTGTTTGGCTGAGTTGGTAGAGCGTTTGTCCACTGACCCACAGGTTGGCGGTGCAATTCCAGCTCCCACAAATGTATACTATCGTTGTGTCCTTGGGCAAGACACTTAACCAACCTCGCCCCCAGTGTCTGCGTACACTTGTGTATGAATGTGTGTGTGAATGAGTGAGTGGTTCCTTGATTTTGAAGCGCTTTGAGTGCCTTGACACAATTGAATCACATGTACAGCATTTACAATCTAGATTTCATTTGAGATTTTGCTAACTGCGAAAGTATTTCTCAACTGTATTTTGCCTGTCATCAACCCTCTACTTTCTATTGAATTCCTAGTCACAAGTTCCATGAGCAACAATAGCAGCCAGCTGTCATTCATCTGCTTTGAGAGACAGACAGGAGAGAGGTGTGACAGGAACCCAGAGACTTGCACAGATTTAAAACTGAGTCGAACAAATGAGAAACAACATGGAGGGATGACAGGCACTGCAGCAGAGCAGGATCTGAGAGGATGAGGAGGATGAAGAGGAACAAGCCCAAAACTGCAGCGGATTCAACGTACAGCCAGAAACTTACAGCCAGAAAAGCTCCTGTGTCTGAGAGAGAGGGATGGTGTCTAATGTTAATCTGCATAATTATAAGAGGTGGGACAAGGAGAAAAACTGGTTTGTGTTGTAGTAACTAAAGTAATAAGGCAATACTATGCAACTTAAATGGGTTCATATTAGAGGTAAAAAAAAAAAAAAAGAAAAAAGAAAAAAAAGGAAAATAATGGCTGTTTTTATGCAAACTCTCTCAAAAATATTTTACTGGTTTAAAAAAAAAAAAAAAAAAAAAAGTACTAAAATTATAACTTAACTCAAGCTGGAAACCTGGAACCTCCAAAAATTCATAGACATTGAGTTCACTGGAGACATTTTTGATAATGACTGGCTGCAGGTGCCAGGGTTTTGGTAGTGAATATTTAGATAATATTAATTTCCAACTGATTTTAGTGATAAAGATGTATCTGGCAACCAAAAGTCAAGATCTCATTCAGCTGTGTTATGTGTCACGATGTCTGTTAGTAAAATAAATACTGGATTTGAACATGTTTACTTCATACCTTCCGGCACAGAGGTCGTTTTATGAAATTTTAAAGGTCCTATATTACGCAAAATTGACTCTTGTGAGCTGTAAGCCATGTTGTTATGTTGTACCTCCTCTAAAACATACTTGGAGTTGTGTTTTGTTTCATTGACACATCTTGAGTAGCTCTTTATTATTAGTCTGTCTACATCTCCAAAGCTCAAAATTCTCTGTTCCACTTTGTGATGTCATGAAGCAGTAGTTTTCAAGTTAACAGCCACATTTTATCTTTTGATTAGTAGAGATTGGCAATTCCAGGGCTGAAATCATCCAAATGATTCTAGTAAAGGTGTGTGGAGTTTAGCAACACAGTGGAGCACTGACTGGAGCAAACGCTATGGGTGACGTCACACTCCCTTAGTCCACTTCTTTATACAGTCTATGATTGTGACATATTTGAAGTTAATATTTTGTTTTCTTTGCAATGCACCGAACGCATCCAAAACTCATTTATGTTCAACAACAGCACCACCAGAGCCATGTAAAGTCTCATAGTGAATCCATACTCAAACTATCGATACTGTGCAGCTCCACATAGTGAAAACACAGCACAGATCAATGTGTTTGAGCCCGAGCCCTGAGATGTTCTATTAACAGTTTCACAGCCATTTAAATAAGTGGGAGGGGTCGATACGGAGTCGCCACTGTATCGATGATGCCGGTTTTCTTTGACTGGACTGTAACTATGGACAACAGTAGCACAGGCCTGTCCACGGGCATTCGCTTTGGTGTCGGCCTGAAAACTGCCAGTTCATAAATACAGAATGAATCAAAGGAAAGCCCATAAGTGGGATGATCAAAACGTGAAAAATAGGAAGCGTTTTCATTGAAGCTGCACAATGTAATTTTTCAAGTGGGGGTCCGCTATCGACTTGTCTCCATGGAGATCTTATTGTTTTGCTTGGAATGTTCCACGCTGTCATTTGATTGATCTGGCAAGTACAAGCGTTATTATTGTTAAAATATACCTTGGAAAACATGAATTTTTGCTAAAAAATGGGGTCACCTCTCCGCAGATCTGATCTGTAACTTGGGCTGTTGGTGTCATTTGCCTGTGTCCATGGAGATTGATAAGTTTAATGCCATGCCGTGGAACGTTCCAGGCAAAGCAATAGCATCTCCATGGAGACAAAGGAGTGTGACTCCTATTCTACACTTTAAAAGTTACATACTGCACCTTTAATTTCTAGCTCTATATTGAAAGAACAGGTTCAAAATTAGGTATCACATCAAATGACCAAACAATACATATTTTAAATACAAATCTATACATTCTTTTGGCTAATATTATGAAGAGTAACTGAAGTAAAGATGTTTGTAAATTTCAGCGGTTCTCATATTGTGGGGAAAAAAATACAGGTCTGACTATAATAATCCCTAAATGATTCAAACATGAAGACCTAATGGACTGGCAGACTGGGTGCAACAGAATTTAGGTCTCAAAATTGTATAAACTATTTGATAAGGAAATAGCAGTACTGTGAAGTACCAAGGACACTCACCGCCAAATCAATGGTTGTTATCTTGGCCTTGACGTATAATACTCCCTACAACGGAAGCATAGTGGGACTTGAATGGACAGTACTATCATCATGTCTTGAGAGCTCTTGTCTCCAGGTCCTGTACAGATGGTAAATAAACTTCTCTTGTGTTAGAACCAGGGGCGGCGCCACACATTTTAGTTTGGAGGAGCTATGGGGGTGCTAAGTTTTCAATGGGGGTTCATGTTTAACATGCTAATTTACCCGCTACCATGTTTGAGTCGCTGTTTTAAACTAGTTTAAATGTAGTTAGCCCCTGTAGTGATTTATAAAAACTCATTTTGAACACTCTGTAGTTGCCATTTGATTTTTTTTTTTTTTTGTCAAGATTGGATGTGCTATGAAAATGGGGCAAAAGTCTTTGGGGGAGCTATGGGGGAGCATTGGCCATTCTAGGAAAGGTAGTGCCCCCTCAAGCCCCCCTCTGGTGCTGCCCTGGTTAGAACTACGACCTTATCTCTTATTATAACTATTACTACTACTAGGCTACTTCAAATTAGTCTACACTGTGTTGCAAAAAATGCTGGGTCTGACACTAACGACATGCAGTATTCAAAATGTGCTTAGGAATCTTATGCTTTCCCCGACCAGTAAACTCAGAAATATCTTTATCATGAGTTAAAATGCAGTCTCTCACTATGCATTCACCCAGACTTTATTTAATACCGCAGTAATTAGGCTTTTCCTATTAGCAATAAATCAAATTAGAGCCACTAAAAGGGGTCAGTGGTCATAACAAGCCACATTGTATTATCAGACCGTCTCCAGCTCCCTTCACACGTCTGATTTCATGAACGACGGATTTAATGCTCCGTTTGCTCAGTAATCTCTCATTAGCAGACTCTTGTTTTTTACTCAAAGTGACAGGTTAGGTTGGCCGCTATAGCTCCCGTGCACCATGTCGTCATGTACAACTGGAAATTAGAGTAGTACCCGCAGTATGTAATAGTTCAACATGGAATTAATTTCAATCTTGCTTAAAATGTCACTCAGCCAAAATGAAGCTACATAATTGAAACGTAATTACGACAATACGCTTCACTTGGGAATACTGGGAACTTCTCCTTACCTGGGTGTGGTAAGGAAACAGATATGGACATGTTTTAAGTACTTTTTGGCTTTACCAACTTGTCAGTGCCTAATCTTGTCAGGTAGAATAAAGCAGGGTTGGGCCTGATTAGAACTTGGATGGCAGACCGCTGGGAATACCAGGTGCCAGTGGAGCCGGTGCATACTGCTGTTGTGTACTGGGGCAAGACACTTCACCCACCTTGCCTAGTTGTGTGAATGTAGCGTGTCCGTGAGTATCGGTGGTGGTCGATGGTGCAGATCGTCAGTCTCACTTCCGTCTGTCCAGGGCAGCTATGGCGTCAACTGTTTAAAGGTGAATGGTCACATTTTTATAAAGCTTCAAGGCACTCGAAGCGTTTTACATCCACACACACATTCACCAGTGTAGACAGACACGAGGGGCAAGGTGGGTTAAGTGTCTTGGCCAAGGACACAACAACAGTATTCATCTGTGGGAGCTGGAATAGCACCGCCCACCTGCGGGCCAGTTGATTGGGCCGCTCTACCAATGATGTTTTTGTCGAGAGTGGGCTTTGAACTGCCAACCTTTGGATCAGTGGACAAACAGAGCTACTGTCGCCCCCCTACTGACCACCACGAGTGCATAACACAGTTTTAAATCATCAAATAAGTAATTTATTTGATTGTTATTGTTGTTCTTTTATTAAATTGCATATTGTTAAGACTTTTTTTGATTATTTAGAAAAAAAAATATTTTGGCATTTGTGGAATACACGTAATTTAACACCAGAAACTCTTCTGTAATTTGAATATAAACTGTAAAAGGCTTAAGATAATAAGATAGTTCACCTGCAGTGTGCAATAGTGTTGTGAGTTTGTGCCTGATTTACCAAATGTCTTTTCCTGCTTCAACCTCATTTCCTGAACTTCCTGTTTTTAAACCGGATGTCTTTCCTCTCGCAACCAACAACAAATATTATAACTGCAGTAGGCAATAAGAGGTGTGAATTGTCTTGCAGAGAGACAAAGTATGTGGTTGAAACTTTACCTCACCTTCGTTCTTACAGTGGGTGTTTGTACAGTATATACAGCATATGCATGATCCCTTGTGCCAAAGTCATGCTGTAACATATACAATATAAAGTACATAATCTCTGTCATTGACAAAGTACACGTCAACTGAGAAGGAAACCCTTTTTTGTAGTAACACTTTGACCACACCGCACTGACTCTAGTATACAAAGTACTGCCTGTACTCACACCACCACTGATGTACAAACCACATTGAGACAGCTCTAAAATAGGTACAGGGAAGTTTTTTGTCTAACCCCAAAAAAGAGGAAGCCATTGTTAGGAGAAAATAGGCCACACATGATGGAGGGTGACCTGACGTGTGGCTATGCTGAATGTACGCGGCTAATTTTAGCACAGGAAGTGGGGTGAGTGCATAGGAATAACTAGAAAGCCTTAGACAATAGACATCCATGTGCGCAAAACTCTAGATGCGACTTCCCCGGTGACTTCTCTTTGTGTTTGTTCCTCCATTATTCCTTGTGAGCGGTAATTGCACAGTCAAACATCCTGTTTTCAGTTACCTAACTCAATAGAGTCGCCGCGGCAATAAACAATGTGAATATTTCCTAAGCTGTCTAATAGCAAGAAAGACAGGGAAATGGCTTGTGACATTTGTAGTGTAGGGAGGGCGCAGTTTGTGTCACTGTGCTTCTATATATTCTGGTATATGACTTATTTTGGGTGCTATAAAAATGAGGTCAAACTGTTACTGTTGTTTATGCTGCTGTAAACATGGCTGCCTGGTCAAGATACAGTGGACATATAGTTGAGATACGATCGGTAGTATTTATGGACTTTTTGCTTTGCGTCTCTCCTATATTTCTTCTGTGTTTTCCACTTTAGAAAGACAATTTGTTGCCGCGACATTTTGCACTATAGAGATACAATTTGTTGTCACTATCTTTTGCAGAGACATCACGTATGTGCTGTATGTCTATGGCGGAATGTTCAGCTGTTGCCGTAGTGACAGCCCGGGTCTACAGGGGCGCAAAAGTGTGCATTGCGAGCCACTTAATGGAAGCGTATTAAGTTTTCACCCCTTTGAAACTCGAATGCACCCTCAGTCAGTTTGGTCTGCACCCGGGCCTGCAAGGTGATACGATACACGCGTTAACACTTCCAAATAAGTTTTAAGATTGCCTGAAAACTCAAGAAAAAACACAAAATGGATTTAAACAACACATTTTCAGGGGCCTGTGATCAATACGAGCGTTCACACTCCTGTTTAGATGTTTGATTTTCAACAAAAAAGCAGAGAAACGGAACGGAAAAACTGTCGGCTAATGCTAGCTAGCTTGTGACTGTAATGTTATTTGAGAAGAACTCATTTAACAGCACAAATCAGCTCCTCTGTTGCGGTTTAGCTCAAGTCAGTTCTTTATGGTCAGACTGTGTTAAAACAAAGCTACGATAAAAGTCTAACTTGAGTAACAGAGCTTCAGACAGAGCGGTGACTCCAGTTAGCATCACCCCCAGGGAAAGATGATGACTTCAGTTGCAAAGTATCAGCAGAGATACAATTTGGTGTCACTATAGAGATACAACCTGTTAGCAAGGTTTGGGCAAAAGAATCTGGTTGAATTTGGATAAAAGTTTGAGGAAAAGTCAGAGGCAAGGACAGTATCTACACACTTTATAATGACTAGACTTTTAATAGCCTTAATAAAGCATAATCCATATAATTAATTCACAATGAACAAATCATTTATTAAGGATGATTCAAGCTTAGTAATTACTTGGCATTCATAACGTAACCACATGGGCACCCTGTCAGCAGCACAGCACCCATGGGATCTGGCTGCAGATCTTGGTTAGGAGGAAGAGCAGTCCATTGTGAATGGTTTAGGATTACAACCACAAACTGTTGTTTGTTTTTTTTTTTCATACCTTTCAAGGATGACTTAATAATAATGGCTCTGATTTATACTCCACCTGACAAGGTTGGCAAGGTTCTCAATTCACTATAGGCCATTTTATTCTCTCCTTTAACTACCACTGCTCATACACACACATTTTTTAAGTGTCTTGCCCAAGTATGCACAGATTGAAACGGGAATTGCACTGCTAACCTTTATTTTTTGGGGGGAATTCTTCAAACACTGACCTATTGCCACCTTTGATAGTATAAGTTGATCTGTTCCAATGCAAAATGCTGTAATACCCATTAAGGTTGTCAAAAGTATTGAAAATCATACTAATCAATACTAAAACTATTACAAAATCTAGATACTCATTTCAAGTATTGGTCTCTCGGCTGGCCCAGGAACGCCTTGGGGTTTCCATGCGGGAGCCGGAGGAAGTTTGGGAGTCCCTGGTTAGGCTGCTCCACCAGCGACCCAGCCCCAGATAAGCAGAAGATGATGGATGGAGAAAATCACATAAAGAGGACAAAATGTGAGCTTTCCTGCACAGTTTTAGAATGATCCTGTGCTCTATCAGAACTAGTATAAGACCATACGGTATCAAGAAAGTACTGTTATTTTGTGTTGAAATACCAATTGTCTAAAAAAAAAACCAAAAAAAAAAAAAAAACCCACATTTTTAAGTGGGACTAAACACCTAAACTCCACCCACAACCACAAAAAACAAAATAAGGAACAGCGTGATTGGTCAGGTATCCATACTTCAAACTCCGTCCCGTCTTTCGTGATGTCACCAACTACTCTAAATTGCAGAGGCCATTGAAGGCAGCACGAACTTAGATTACGGCGTTTTTGACCAGAAAGTTGCTAATTTACCTAGTTTGCATTAAAGTTGCCAAAAAAATGACTCGGAGCAGTAGATAATGCTATTCAAACAAGTTCAGCTGTGAAAAAAGTAAATAAAGTGATTAGTTCTACTTTAAATTATCATTGCAGTGTCAAACTCTGTATCGAGCCTATTCCTTAATATGGAAATTGAGTTCGAAATGTTTATATTGCGACAGCTAGAGATGCGCTGATTTAGCTTTTTCAGTTCCGATTCCGATATCAATACTTTGGCTTTAAGTGTCTGCCGATACCCGATATTAACAGATACCAGCGTAGGGATGGAAAATTACACTTATTTCCTTGAAACACAGTTCACTTATTACGCAAGGGATCCAACTGTGTTATGCAACTGTTAGTTATCCTTCAAATCACTACTGAAAAACTTCATATGAATAAAAGTTCAAACTTTATGACACATTCTGGGCCAAAATCAGCCTGTAAATAACCTTATCACATCCAGTTAAAGGCACAACCAGGATATCGGCTTAAACGATATTATGGAACCGATACCCGATCCAGCAAATTTTCAGTATGAGCACAGATATTCGGTACCGGTATCATATCAGTGCATCCCCAGTGTCAACCCTACACATCTGTCTCTGAGGGCGTAGTATATGTTTTAGTTATTTTGTCTCCCATAAATATGAGGTCGCGCTGACAGAGTTGTCTTGTTTATGCCGCAGTAAAGTTGACAGCCCCAGAGGACATGTTGGATGAATTGATAAGATACCAGCGGGGGGGTAAAGGTGTGAGTTATGCTGGGATCTTGCTCACAGGGTGTACCGGGTCAGGGAGAGGAGCCAAGGACCAAGGTTGAGTGTGAACACAGATTAAGAGGCCAGACGTGAGCTGTCACACAATATACGGTCACTGGAGGAAAGAAAGAAACCAACCCAAGAAAGTAGTCCACAAACGATACACTGGGAGAATACAAAATACTGGGTTCGCTTGGACTAAGAGGTATAGAAAGTGGAAGTGGGAAGATAAGACCTGGAGAGCATAAAGATGAAGATATTGACTGCTCTTAGTACTTCAACTTCTGACGTTTCTACTGCTACTACTGCTAGTATTACACCAGTTTAATAAGGCAGTACGGATAAATGCAAAACAGCAAAACAGATAGTTGTAGTGATACTTTGCAGCTTATGTCGTCAACATTCCCTGGGGGTGTGATGCTAACTGGAGGTTCTGCTCTGTAACTGTTACTCAGGTTAGACTTTAATCTGAGCTTTGCTTTAACACAATCTGACCAGAAACTACAAGATGACTTGAGAAACTACAGCAGGATGAGGCGATTCGTGCTGTCAAACAAGCCCCTCCCAAAAATAACACTACGGTCACAAGCTAGCTAGCATTAGCCAAAAGTTTTTCTGTCTTGAGTTTTCAGACTTCAAACAGATCTCACATCTCACAGAGTTTGCTAAAATGTGAATTGGTCACTATGGTAAGTGCTGGACATTCTGCCATAGACATATGTGCAGAACCCCCCCAGCGTGATGTCACTGTAAGTATCAATAGGAAGTGTAGGGATGAAGTGACAGGTGGACGGCATAAAAATGTTACTGCTACTTACTACTACTTCTTATAGGAAAGTCTACTCTACTACTACATTTACTGCTACTACTAGTTGTAAACCAGCATGATACAAAATAAATACAAAAATAAGTTTCACCACTTGAACTACTACTACTACCATTATCACAACCACTACCACTACTCCTCCTAGTTTTAAGACATTAGAGACAATTACAAAATATCATGTTTTGACATGAACAAACATGTGTTTTCTGACTGGTTAATCCACCTGTCAATATACAAACATGTGTTTCTGACTGGTTAATCCACCTGTCAATATACAACCGTACGATGCCAGACCCACATGTCTTTGTTAAGTATTTTCAAAGCGTGTAGTTTTGGCTGGCCAGGAAAACTAAGAACAGTTGTAAGGCCATACGGACGAATTTTCACAAGTTTCACAGCCACTTGAACAGGAAGTGTTGCGATGAAGTGACAAGTGGAAAGGGTTAGATAGATACTGAATGTTTTTCTAGATGCTTTAAAGGTTCTATATAACACGAAATTGTGAGCTTTTAACCATGTTATAATGTTGTTACCTCATCAAAAACATACCTGGAGCTGTGTTTTGTTTCAATCACACGTTTGAGTAACACTTTATTATTAGTCTGTCTACATCTCCAAAGCTCAAAATGCTCTGTTCCACCTTGTGATGTCATGAAATGGTAGTTTTCAAGTTAACACCTACCTTTTACCTTTTGTTCAGTAGAGATTGGCAATTCCAGGACTGTATGGAGTTTAAAAACACAGTGGAGCACTACCTGTATTACCACGACATCACAAGGTGAAACAGAGTGTTTCCGGCTTGAGAGAAGAACTCAGCCTAAATGTGCAAGATTTGTGTGTCAACCGTGTGAATGAAACAAAATACAACTCCAGGTATGTTTGTGATGAGGAAACAACATTGTAACAGCTCAGAAAATAGCGTAATATGGGCCCTTTAAAGCCACTTCCCTCTGCGCAGTGTTGCACAATAAGGAGAGAGTTCATTGGTTCATTTCTGTTCATACACATGCAACGATGTCATTTCTTACCTTGAAAATACGGCAAAGATATATTTCTTCATAATGAAAATAAACACAATTGTAAGTCAGTCTGCATAAGTTCACTAGGAAGAAATGTCAAGCTATAATTTACATAAAATCAATACGGCCTTGGGCGAACCTTTTATGAGCAAATTGCACATCCTACACACAAGACGAGAACTTTTTGGACTCTAACCTAAATATTTAAACGCTGGCAAGACGTCAACATTCTTTCATTGTTGATATTCAAAAGGAAGGCCAAGACAATAAATAAAAATGGCAGACTGGCCCCTTGCCTGAATGTATTTTAATTTATGGCAGGCCTATGTAAATATCTGAACCCACTGTATAAGCCGAAGACGGATGAGCGAGACAGGAAATGAGGTAAGGCCGCAGGTGCTGCTTCCTGTTGGCCAGATACGAGCAGGAAGGAGGAGGAGGGGGGGTTTAAAGAT
>JACM01048176.1:0-11333 GCA_000787095.1 Periophthalmodon schlosseri
TATTTATTTATTTTTGAATAAAGCATAACTTTATTTATAATGATATTTATAACAATAATAGTTTATGAATGAATGATTCAGGGTTAGTACTGCTTAAAGGTACAGTATGTAACTTTCTGGAGGTGGCACATCACCTGCATGATTCCATGGAAATATAAGGTTAAAACCATTACCCATGGAGACAGGTTTATGCCATACTGTGTAAGATTATAGGAACAACATTTCCATGGAAACAAGCAAGTGAAGACCCTCCTTCAGGCCAAGTCAGGTTTGTGGAGATGCAAGGATGCATGTTTTTTCAGTGCAATAAACACAACCAAAATGAATAAAATTAGTAGTTACTAAGCTTGATTCACTCATAATAAAGTGTCTGTTAAATATGAGTTCATTCTTCATTAAGGCTAAATATGGTGTAGTTAATTATAATGTGTTGCCAGTAATTTTAAGAGGCATGTCTTCTTTAAAAGCACACTTGGCTTCACATTGATGGAATTCACAAAAAGGTAAAAAGAAAAGAAAAGATAGAGAAAAAAAGGAAAGAAAAGTTTTCTTTTAACCAATTCAAATATTTCAGACGCCTACACCAGCCTCATTCCACTTCTCCGGTGCGGTGTTCTGCTCAGAGTGAGTACAACCAAGTGCACAGTGTTTTATATGCATACCTACTTACTTGGTAAAAAGACATAGCTTCTAAGTTTGTCCTTCCTATACTTCACAACTTATCTTTCTGCACTTGTGGTTGCAGCTGAGGTCGTACCCATGCATACAACTGACATTTATTTACAGATTACCTTGAGGGCTGAGCAAAATCCATCTGCTCTGAGAATATTTGCAAGACAATGGTGAATTCTATATTCTAAACCCGACTTGAGTTGCTTCCAATAATAAAATGATAATGATTGCAATTAGGTATGGAGTAAATGTATTCCATTGCCAACGCACAGCACGAAGAACAACATTCATGAATAAGAAATGAGTAAACTCCAGCAAACTCCAGACAATACATTTCTGTGCATTTTGCACATTCACATAATCATGTATGCACAAATGATAATGTTATTTATAGTGTGTGTGATTAGCAATTTGTCCCTTTTTAGGTCTCTAATTGGAACGCTTTCCTCAAACATATTGGTTAAAAAAGCTGTGTGATGTTTGAGGCAATAAACTGCTTCACTCCTCAAGTCTGAATTAGCATAAAATGAAGCTGGAATTTCCCTAATTATTCTTTATTTTAGGCTGTATAGGGACTTTGGCGGCATAGTGACTCCTGCCTTCCAGTCAAATAAATTGACTAGAGCTGAACTTGAAGCCGAGTTCCATATTCTGATCGCGAGTATCATAGCAACCAAAGTGCCAATCCGGAGCCAGGCTGTTGAAGGTAATGCCCCTTCCTGCCCGCACCGCTGGTTTAGCTTAGCAACGCTGTCAATGAATCAAACCTATTGCTAATGCTAGCAGGAGGGATCTCGGGGAAAGAAGGCGGCATATTTGTATGTTATTAATGTTTATCTTGGTTTACGGACAAAAAAGAGAAATAAAAACACCAGGATCATAAAGAACGGGTTAATGCAAACATTTTAAGACCAAAATGACCATAAGGCTCACTGCAGCAGTTACAGAGAGAGGGGTAACAATTTTTCAATGTCAAGTTATTTGGAACCAGAGTCGATGGAGGCGGAAGTGTGCCCATTATCACTTCCTATTTGGATCGCAGCGGCCAGCACATTAGCTATGTCCATTTACATATACAGTCTATGGTCTGCATGCAGTACAAGTCAAAAGTTTGAACACATCTTCTCATTCAGTGTTTTTTTTTTTTTCTGTATGTCTACTACTTTCTACATTGTAAATATATAATAAATATATGAAGCAAGATGTATAGAATTGTGCAGCAAAGTAGTAGTTGTAAATAACACCCTTTGCTTTGTTGACAGCACTGGTGCTTTATCAGGATTCATTAGTGGAATGCCAAAATTGTGCAAAGCAGTGATCAAAGAAAAGGGTGGCTATATTTAAAAAGTCTAAAATATAAACGCGTTTGGAGTTGTTTCATACTTTTTTGTTTACTACATTCCATATGTTCGTTCATAGTTCTGATGCCTTCAATGAGAATCTATATGAAAATAAAGAAACATTACATGAAAAGGTCTGCCCAAACTTTGACTGGTAGCGTTTGTCTGGCTGCTCTTGTACTACAGGACTCATTTAACAGATTCGGATTTGCAGCAGATCTCTCCCGCTTAAACAAAATCCAGAAATATATCTGGAGTCATTGTCGTCATTACACATTACCGTTTTTAATCACCTTTCAAAATAGCTTTACAAAAATGGAGCAAACAGCCCATGCTATTCCTGCTTAAAAAGCTGCTTGATTCTAGAAATCTGCCAGTGCATTTGACGGTATGAGGAAGAGTGCAGGTAGTGATTCATCGGGCATCTGTACTGTTGTGTGAATGAGATGTCAGTATGGAGGTGATACACCCAGCTCGCATGCAGCCATAATCTAGTCCTCTGCTGTAAATAGGATTGCTCACACATATTCCAGCAGCAGTCCTTGTGTGTGCGCTGCAGTAAGGGAGAGGTTCTGCCTGTAGAACACACACACTGTCAGGTATTACCAAGAGCCAAATATTTCCCTTTGATGATGCTGCTGCAATAGTGAGTCATGCACAGACAAATCAGCCGATGAATTGTTTATGAAATGTATCTGATGGTATTAAAGTGATAAATTGCCTCTCAGCTCAGCGGCCGTGGTGTTGCTACATGTCACCAGCAAAGTTTGTTCTCCTCACTGCCCTGTGTACGGCACTCTGCAACAGAGACCGGAATGACTGCGCTACTGCCAGGCAAAAAAACAATGTAATAGGTGTTTTCACTGTAACTCTAATATGCACTGAGTTCATTCTGCAGCTCCCGTTTTGAGTTTGCGCAGAGAATTACATTAGGCTTTCATGATCCCGTGGGTTATGGAGATTTCTAAAGCTGTAATGTTTTATATAGAGTACTAAGTATGTTAAGGAATAGCCATTTCATTGTGGAAACAAAAGTATTCAACCAGGACTCAAATCTTATTCTAACATTACGCCTAAATGGAACTGCATCAGCAGCAGTGTTTGTTTGTAAACACATTTTACATTTCTTTTACATTTGTGTATTTAAATATAAGTGTTGTTCTCTTTTTTGCAGTTCCTCCAGTTATCCTGAGGCTGGCAGAGCCCGAGCAGCGCCATGACACCTGTATCGAGTTCACCGTGAGAGGCTACCCCCACCCCAAACTGCGCTGGTTCCACAAGCAGAAGGAGATAGTGCAGAACAAGTACATCCGCACAGAGATGGACTTCTACCAGGATTATCTGGAGGGCTGTCTGACCTTCCAGAACCCCACACACATCAACAATGGCAACTACACTCTGGAGGCCAGCAACGCTCTGGGCACAGTCACTAAGACGGTGTATGGACACTTCCTGTCTGAGCCGGACGCCGACATAGAGGAAGGAGGTGAGCAGTGCAGTGTGGCTTCAGATTACTGTGGACAGATGCACAGTCCTGAATACATGTCCCTCTGTTTACAACACAGGTCAGACCTACTGACAAAAAATTACCCAGATAGTTTTACATCTCAAACACTGCCTTCAGTCCTATAACATTTCATCAAAATAGAAAAAAAAATAAGTGAGAAATTCTGCCATATTGGCTCATAGTCAATGTGGCCTACTTCCTGAGAGAGGTGTAAGGAGCACACAGGTCTGTGACCTGTTGTTTCTGATGAAAGTACCTGTGCGCAGAGTAACAGATGTCATTGTTGGAAAGAGCTATCGGGACGTTTAGATTTTATTCAAATGGGGTGCAGATGTGGGGTGAACCTGCTGCTGGATAGTCGCCAGGGTTCATACACAGTGCAGTCAGGTAGATTGTTCATTTAGGTTCACAAAGAGTTCACAGGGAGAGAATGAAGCACAAAGGCAGCTGGATTTCTCCCCATGTTCAATACTCCAAGGTTAATGCCCAGTGTCAGTGTATTGACATAGCATGACTTTCATTGTCTTCTCTTTTACAGGCCTAGTGGATGTAGGTGAGTAATTGTATTTCCAAATTTAGCCTTAGTTTTATATTTATGTCTTTGTCTGGTGTGATACACACACATTTATCTGTGTTCAGAGCGTAACCATGGAGAAATTTGTGGGCTTTGTGTTGCTATCAGTTTGCAGTTAAAACCGTTAGCATGGCAGCTTAGCTGTGTGGGCGCTGACAGCATTCACGGAGGAAGTTTGCTCTCATTTAGCATACACCACTACTGTATGTCTTGCTGAAGGGCCCTGTTCTAAGGTTTAGACTTCTTGGTCTCGTCTCACTATTATTGCCTAATGTATTTAGGCTTCCCAAATTCTACATATCAAATTCTACTTTCTGATATGTTTGTTTGTAGGTCATGTTTTGGTAATATTGTGCTTTGGTTTATCTCAGCTGATTGTCACCTTGTGTGTACACGCCCCGCCCACTGTGCTGTGATATGAATATCCATGTGCTGCAGTCCTACAGCTGGAGGCTTGGCCCCTGACGCTGGCTCGTAAATCTGCAGCTGTGGTGTGGCTCCGGGGCCTTGCTGTTAATCGCTCAAACAAAGAGGGACGATCTGACCTTTGACCTCTATCACAGTCTCCCTCCATCTCCACACAAGGCTATTATTTCTCATCAGTGCTGGAGTATTAAGCTGCCGCCCGGCTGAAGAGCCAGCTGAATGAATGGGTGCTCTGTCACTATACGTAGCACTTGTCTGATTATGTAAAATGATCAAAACACTGCCATATCTGTAGATCATGCAATTACTGTCACCAATTTGCCTACATTCACTAGGCAAGGTGTTTTACCTAAGAACACAGTAATAAAATGTAGTGGGTTCAAACCTCTTGACTTTGGTGGACAAGACCTATAATCACTGACTCTCTGTCGCTGATGTCACAATCCAGATAGAGCAAAAAGTAAAATTCAAAAAAATAACTTTTAGTGTAGTGCAGTTATTGCAGGTATTTCTGTTTTGCAATACACCGTGGAGTCTTATGCTATCGCTAAGCCTCCTGGCTCAGACGGTTACTTTATAAAGCAGTTAGGACGGAGGAGGGCACCAGTGAGGAGGAACAGAGATGGTCGTTAGGGTGCACTCACTGGACTATTGTAGCCGTGTGTCTCTGAGCCATTGGCAGTCTCTCTACCATGTGGCCATTAATTTGCTCACAATTACTGCGTGCTGTCCTGGCTAGGAGCCCTGTGAGTCCCCCCCTCACACTAGTTCATTTGGTTTCACGGCTCTGTGTCTGTCCTTTTCTCCTTTACTGCTCCAGTCGCTGTCCCCTTAACTTTGTGTGTGTACTGGTGTGACGCATGGAATTTAAACACACTCTCCAAGAGGAATGACGAGGATTCGGTCCAAGTCTGACGAAGCTGGAGTTACTGGGGCTGTATGTCCTAAATTGAGCCCATTTAATAGTGTTTTAGAATGTTTATTTTGCACTTATACAAATAATAAAATCTTGGCTAGGTTGCAGTAACGCTATTTAGTTGTGATCGCTGCAACCACTTGGTATTACAAAGCTTCTTAAGAGCTGAAATATAAATTGTCTTTGCCTTGTATTCTATAAACCCATTCAAGACAATAAAACAGCTCATAAGCACTCAAAGCATATTTAATCTGTCAAAACAATAGGAATCTCATGCTCGCTTGAATATATCCACCAACAGATATAGTGCAAGTGAACCCAGGTAATGTAAACTGACTTGTTGAGTAATATCCAATACGGCCCACCTAAGATCCAAAGCTGCAGCAATGGACCAATTAACAAGCCACTAATATGGACAAGTAGAAGATATATTGTTCACATGTACTTGCACATGTACTTTGAAATAACCATATATTATGCAAAATTGATTCATGTGTACTTTTGGCTATGTTAGAATGTTGTTGCCTCATCAAAAGCATACCTGGAGTTTTTTGTTTCATTCACACGTTTGAGCAATCTTATCAGGCTATCTGCATCTCCAAAGCTCAAAATGCTTTGTTCCACTTTGTGATGTCATTAAGTGGTAGTTTTAAAGTTAACAGCTATTTTTATTTTGCCTCAATTAAACTGCTTAACTCTACAGTACACTAGAATAACCATGCATTATTGCCTTAAAAAAGTATTTTAGTTTTTGTCTTTTGTTCAGATGAGATAGCCACATAGTCTACAGTAAGACAATAGCTGTAGCTTGGCAGTTCCAGGGATTCGAGTGAAGGTGTATGGAGTTTAAAAACACAGTGGAGCATTTCTTGTATTACCACACCCTAAATATGCAGGGTTTGTGTATTAAACATGTGTGAATGAAACAAAACACAACACCAGGCATGTTTTTGACAAGGAAACAGCATTATAACATAGAACAAAATTGTACGCAATATAAGCCCTTTAAATTGATATTTGGTCTTTTCAGGTGGAGAAACTGGTCGACCAGAAGAAGACACATTTGGGGTGAGTTATCTATGCTACTGTACTGTTCTCCCGCTTCTAAATAGCTGCTTATGTTGTGGGTGACACACAGACACAAGGCGTTCTCAGGGCTGTTGTGGTGAGCGTAGTTGATGATGGCACAGCTCTGTATCTTGCAGTGGGCGTACTTGTTTTGTTTGTCTGCTGACACGAAGGGAGGCAAATTATTTTCACTGTGTTTTAATTGATAGAGGTGTTAAAGGAGCAATGAATTATGGGCTTTCTCTCGGTGGGCTTTTTGACATGACGCCATGGGAACGGCGCAGGTGTAATTAATAACAGTAATGATGACGGCCATTCGTTCACAGCTCACTGCTCCATTTCCAAAACAAATACATGGGATTGTTAGATCATTTAAAGGTATGGTTTTATGACTCAAAGGAACTATAGTCACAACTGAACCTTTTTTCAAATATCTGTGCTAAATTCGTCTTGTCCCAGTGCAGATATATTGTACAAGCAGCTCTTCAGGTCAAAATAAGTCTAACTCTACTGTCTGCATCTAATTATAACGTGTTTTATTGTTCGGTAATCGGGGAGTGCACTGCTAGCATGCTAGTTGTTGTTAGCATTACCGTGATGGCAAAACTCTGCTCTGGTCTCTGAAAGTTGTGAAAAGCACTTATAACTTCATCGCTGTGAATAATTAAGATGCTCGGAAAGCATAAGGTAATCGAAGCATAACTTTGGACTACTGCAAACATCTTACTTACAACTAAAATGAACTAGTTCTGTTTTTCACATTTTTAAGACAGTAAGAATCAGGTACATCACCTTTAACCTGCGTTTTGAGGACACAGTTTTACTCACATATAGACGTTTCACAGTTGTAATTCTGAGGAGCTGCATTAGCACTTATTTATAATTGGCTGCAGTTGCCGTACCTTTGTGACTATTCAGATCAAAGAGCGTCCTTTTAAGTTTATCTTATCAACTGGTTTTAGTCATACAATCTGGCAACCCAAAGTGTAGAGGTTATGCTTATAAAATATTGCAGAAAAATCAAACAAACTGTTGTAAATGCATAGGTTTAGGTTATTATGGTAGAGTTATTGACCACATCACATTTATGATAATACTACTTTTTATTTTCTTAGAAATAAGTAGCAGCAGTTCTAGTAATATTGTAGTAAAGGTTTCACAAGGCGGTAGTACTTTTTACTTGAACATAGGTCTGAGTGTTATTTTATCGCTGAAACCAGATTAAACTCAGGTTATGTTTGATAGATACCGTCTAATAGTAATATTAATCATTTAAATCAGACGTGGTATTCTTTAATAATGATTCCTCATTATCTCTGTCAGGCAATAAGGCGCATGTAAAGGCTTTAAAGTGTGATGGATCATCTGAGTAAAGCCGATAAAGTTAACAGGAGCGTTGCCATGGTGAGCAGCCTGGCAGCTCAGCTGTTGAGAGAATGGAGAAGTGTTGGTATAAATGATCACTTTTGTATTTGTATCAAAATCCTTAGATACAATAAGCTAACGACTTAGCTTTTTGTGTGCAGAGTGAGCCAATGACTGATTTAAGGATCATGCAGGACTCAAATGGATGTCATGTCTAATTATAGTGCAGGCATCATCTTATACTGGGTCTCTGTAAAGTCATTTCAAACTCACAGAGTCTTGTCAGTGTTATTATTTTTAATTGTTTTATTTACTCTATGTTATTTAAAAACTGATGATTGTCCCCATGGTTACATTTTTAATTGTTTTATTTACTTTGTTATTTAAAAACTGATGATTGTCCCCATGGTTACATTTTTAATTGTTTTATTTACTTTGTTATTTAAAAACTGATGATTGTCCCCATGGTTACATTTTTAATTGTTTTATTTACTTTGTTATTTAAAAACTGATGATTGTCCCCATGGTTACATAGTTAATGCTTCTTTTGAACAGTCTCTCTGGCTTTAATGTGAGACTGGGCACACATTTAGCCACCGCACAACAAAGTCACCCCTGTTATTCCCCTTAACACCTGAGTAAATAAATCTGCCTGTACATACATTTAAATGACTTCCTGTTATCTCCAACGTATCATGCACAAGACAGGTGTTTACTTACTGCAAACTGGTGCAATCTCACAGAAAGCAGTCATCACAATCAGGGGATTAGAGTGTGATTTTGTCGTTCTGTCATCAAAAATGTGCGGTGGGTTTTGAAGTTTGCTCAGCTCTCTCATCGCTGTATCTGACACCGTGTTCCTGTTTTCCCCAGGTCTCCATTGCTGTGGGTCTGGCAGGATTCGCTTGCGTCCTCCTCCTCGTTCTCTTTGTTCTTATCAACAAATATGGCCGCCGCAACAAATTCGGTATGAAAGGTAAGTCTTTGCAAATAGCCGCACAGACTGCCGCGCGAGCTTTGTTTTTGATTGTTGTCAGTTCACAATACAATCCCTGACTTAATCTTGTTTTTCATATCCAACGCTAGCTATTCATAGTTTTCAGTTTAGTCTGTCTATAGGCGCCATTTTGAGTGCTTGAATATATAGGGTTGTTAAGTGTGATGTCATTTCCGGGGTCTGAGGCGCATCAGCTGATTGAAAAGAATGGACATGTTTACAATTTTCGTGGGATTGCAGTTGTTTAATGCTAAAAGGGTGTAACAAAAAGTGTACAAAGTTGAGGTAAGAAGCTATGCTAGGCTAAGTTAGCATTAATAGTGACTGGCAGTTAATGATATATTTATATATACACTGGTAAGTTGTGGTTAAATGTATGTTTTTTTAAAGGTAATTGATGAAAAACAAAGCTAGAAATCAGCTGTGAAGTTGCTGGTTGCACCCGGAAGTGACATCATCACTTAACAATCTCATAATATTTTATTTCTAATTGTTAATTGCTATGGCAACTGTGCACATTTTGTCTCTGAACATTTCATCTTGCCACTTAGGTCTGTTTGAAAGAATAAATTGATGGCTTGGGGCCTGGTGCATAGCTGGACATGTGTGTTGCATGCAGCTGTTTTACATAATTTTTGCTAAAGGTTATGGATCTACAATCTTTCAGTCGTAGAGACAGCTAAATCAATACTACAGGAGGCCTTGCATGCAAACGAGGTCTATGTAGTGCGGATCCCACCTCATATATTCACTGGTGGTCGCGAAACGGAATCCTGAATTAATTACTAGACTGTGCGCTCTTGATCACGCTAGGAGGAACTCAATGGGATTAATATGGCTTTTGTACATGCTGAGCTTTCCTTTGGGAGAGATCCAGGTTGCTTGCTTATCGGTAATGTGTCGAAACAGGATCTTAAGGATGCAAGGAGGACGTTATCAGCTTGAATTTACATTTAAAGATGCAATATGTAACTTTTCTGGTGAAGGGTCCGCCACCTGCTTATCTCCACACTAGGCAAATGTCACCAGGTAAGATCTGTGGAGAGGCAAACCTGCTCACAGTAAGAGTGTATGTTTTTTCAAGTTTCTATTTTATTTTCTTTTAAAAAAATTTAAAGTTCAATTGCAAATCAGAAAATTTGAATTTTTTTTTTTTTTCTTTTTGTTACCACCTTTTGCAGATATTTTCAGTGAACATAATGTTCAGTGGATTTTATCAAGGTAGGATGGAGTAATATTTTGATTGCAGTAAAATACAATTGACTTTTAAAAAACATGGCAATTACTTTTTTAAATGGTACAAAACTGTTGCTTGAACTCCTCAAAGTAAAATGAAGTGTTAGCAACAAAATACCTGTATGAATAAATGTAAGATAGATAAGTTTGTACCATAGTGTGGAACATACAAGCCAATGGAATCACATTACTCTAAACCCCCCACTAGAAATGTTACGTAGTGGACCTTTATGTCCTTTTGACTGGCACACAGTCTAGGCCACAGCCAATTGTCCTGCCCTGTCAAGATGCAAAGACTTACTATGATGATCCTCCTCCATATGCAACACTCCCTGTTGGGTTTGTATAGGCTATCTGAGTCTGCTCACGTCTCACTATGCTCTATCTGTGGCCTCAAGCTGTCCAATAACAAGCCACATATGCCCAGTAAACAGCATAATCATATCATGCAACGCTATGCCCCCATACCTTCAACTCCCTAATTGGCTCCTTTACAAGACTGAGAATTGTTATTTGCAACAGTAAAGAGCTGCACAATATAATGAGTTACCATGGTGATTAATGCGCTGACCTAATGCTATAGAAGTAATTAATGATGCGTCTAATAAGCGTTTATGTGTTGCTGGTGTCATGGCGTGTTTTGACAAGGCCCTGATCCTTTTTGTAGTGTAAATTGCAATGTTGTCAACAGTTGTATGGGTGTACAGTATGCTACACATTTCTTCAGTGTTGCATTTTGTATTTAGTGGTTCATTAATAATTCAGTAGCAGTCATCATGACACAGTCAATATGCTAGAGCCAGCACTGCTCGGCCTTATTTGTGTATTTGTAGTTAACTATAAGCAGATCGGCCTTCTGTGTTATCTCTCTGAATTTATGTGAATTCAAACTCAAACATTTCTTTAGCAAATTGTGAATTGTTGCTTTTGTTTGTCCTCCGACTTATAATAATAACTTGAAAAAAAACAAAAAAGAACAAACAACTGGGCTTCACCGATCACAACCCCTAATTAATTTTATGTCTTTATTTATTTATTGTTATTTTTTTCCCCCCACTTACATTCTCTATATCTTCTTTTCTCACTTTTCTCACAGATTACTAGTACTAGCACTCTCCTCTGCCGTCTCCACCTTACCCCCTCCAAAATCATGGAAATATCACACATACACACACACAACACAGATTTGTCACATACAATTGTACATAGTTGTTACGTCTACAAACCATGTT
>KN476126.1:0-15585 GCA_000787095.1 Periophthalmodon schlosseri
TATTATTATTATTTATTTTTTAATTTTGTCAAAATTATTCAACGTGGCAAATGTGGCAAGTGTCCAATCTTTAAATGGTCAAAGGTGCACTGTGTCACTTTTCTGGTGGAGGGTCGGTCACTCGCTTGCTTCCATGGTAAAGTCATTGCTTTGCCTGGAATGTTCCACAGTATAGCATTAACAAATACATATGCCTTTTCCAAGTACATCGTATGGAACCTTAACACATGTGAATAATATTTAGATTATATGTAGTTCATTGTAAACCTCAGTATTGATCTAAAACAGATGAACAGAAACGGGTCTATTGACTTCCTGTTCAAAACTGCTGAACTGAAAGACCCCGCCTCTTCATAGTGATATTTCACTCTAGCAAGCGGCAGGTTACAGCAGCTAGAAACCTCAAATGCAGGAACATACAGGATTACTCAAACATGTGTCACTCAAAATACAACTCTGAGTAAGCCAATGATGGGGAGACACTGTTATAATTGGATGTGCTTAATTAAATTGCGAGGAGACAGTGCAATTTCATAAAAACATATGATTGAACATGAGAAAAAAGCCAGAATTAGCAAAGAGGCTATTTTTCATCTGCAGTCTCCTGGCCATGATGTTAAAGCAGCAATAGAAAAAATGACAAGGTTAAGAGCTCATAAAAGTTAATTTTGCATAATATGTCTCCTTTAAACTATCTTGCATTTATTGAATTACAGGTGTTTTTATTGCTAGAGTTGCCTTTAAAAACATTCATCACCTTACTGTATGTGTTGGCTTGCCTCGCCACAGATCTGACATATGACTTGGCCAATTGATCGACCCTACACCAGTCAAGTTGTCTATCAGTGTGCGTCTCTAGTATTTCTGGTTGAAGCACGTGCTGACTTTGTTACTTGTTTTGTAACCATTATAAGCGGAATGGTAAATGTTTGGCTTGCCGAGTTTCATGTCAGTCCCTCTCTCCCATAATGTGTAGCTCGCTCGTTTTAGCTTTGTTTCGGTGGAGTCTATGAGCGCGTGGGGGAAGGATTGCGTTCCCAGGCGAGAGGCATAAATCCCCCGCTGCAGCAGGCCGTCTCTGGGTGCGCGTTGTCGGGGCAGCCCCTCTCTCTCTGCTGGCTCAGCTTAGCCCGGGATATCCTGGCTCCTTCATCTTTGTCTCATCACGCCTCTCTCCGCTGCCCTCCAAACTCTCCCAAGGTCAATATTTCATCTCTGACAAGCCTGTGTGTGTGTGTGAGCGTGTGCGTCTCAGGTAAATCTGAGCGGGCTGTGACAGGAGCTGAGTCAGCCCGATGATGACACAGCCGAGCGAAGGCCACAGACCTCTCAAACAGCAAACACCAGGCCATTGTTTCTCCATAACCGCTTGGGATGGACAATATATCGTGCTAGCATAGATTCCGGGGAATGTTTTGTAATGTTGGCATCAGAAATACTTAGAGCAGATACCTTTTTCTAGTCTGTTTGTGCCCATATGCAGTTTTCACGTTGTTTAAAAGACACAGCTGTTGCACTGAGGATAGACACAATCAGCATCAAAATACAACACGTTAAATTAAACCCCAGATAAATCCTTTTTTTTGTTTTGTTTTTTTTACATTAGTAATTATGATCTGCCACCTGCTTGTCTCCATGGAGATGTTATTACCCTTGTACAGCAGGATGAAATCTCACAGTATTTGAGAGTTCAAACCATAGACTGTATAAAGAAGTGGACTAAGGGAGTGTGACATCACCCATAGCGACAGCGCTTAGAAATGTCAATCAAACCTGTTGCCAACGCTAGCGGGAGCGACCTCTGGGAAAGAAGGTGCCTGAGTTGTCTGTTATTAATGTTCATATCTTGAATCACAGACAGAATAGCTAAATAAAAAGCAGGATCATGTGGAGCGGGTTAATACGAACATTTTAAGACCAAAATGATGAGGCTCACAGCAGCAGTTACAGAGGGAGGGCTGACAATGTTTCAATGTAAAGTGAATTGGAGCCAGAGTCGATGGAGCTGGAAGCGCACCCATGCTCACTTATTTGGAATACGGCGGCTAGCAAGTTAGCTATGTCCATTCATCTATACAGTCTATGGTTCAAACTCATGAGAATCCATCTTAGCATGCAATTTTGTGGTCCACTTGCGACCAGACCCTATTGCACCAGTAGGCGAATGACTGGATCAATCACAGGGCAGCATTGTGATTCGGGCATAGCAAACGGTGAAGCTGCTAAGCAAAACGAACATGGTGACGCAGACAGACATACTTCAGCCTGTTTAGTTTGTGTAAAACGTGCAGACGAAAGCACTTTGTGCATTTGTGGAGGGAAATGGATTTAACTGGATTGAACAAAAGTTAGATTTTTTTGGCTTGGTCTGCTGTTGTCGTGCTTCGACCAATCAGATTCAGATATTTGTGATGATGTTTTGCCTCTTCCCGATTGCTTTCAGTGAGAGCCGTTCCAGATTGAAAAATGTGTAGAACTCAGTTCACAGTGTTGCACATCGATCTGGCGTGAGGTAGGTTAGATATTGGCTTTGGTGAGAATGTTCCACAGTATGGCATAAAACCTCCATCTACATCTCGCTACGTGGAAACAAGCAGGCAAAGTTATAGGTCAGATCAGTAAGAATGCATGTCAATGTATGTTTAATTAGGCTTGTCATCGACTTATTGTTCAATACATGACAGATGGAGTCAGTATTTATCGTGTGTACTTTTTGGAAATTTTGGTAATTTTTCTGTTCTATGATGAGATTTGAGCTGTAGAAGGTTTAATTATGATCTTCTGTGACTCATTACAGACACAAACTAACTTCCCAAGTGTTGCATTGCATTTATTTATTGCAGCTCATATTTTTTTTAACAATATTGTACATTTAGAATAGTTTTTGGGGATAATTCTGCTCTCTGTTTTGGTTTCAATACTATTGTTTATCGTCTAGATTTACTTCAGCAATGTATCGCTCTTCAAAATTTGGTATCGTGACAGGCCTATGTTTAAACAGTACAATAGTAGCACATGAAATCCTACTGTGCATCTTTACGTTGTGTGCATTGCTATAGCCCGATATTTTCTGAAGTCAATATCCATATTTAATCGACCATAACTGCAAGACAAATATTCAACATTGACTGAGAAAAAATCCATATGGAACCATCTTTCCTAAAAGCCTGACTCGCTCCTCCATTGTGGCGAGTGTGCCGGGGTGGACAGCCAGACAAATGGTTTCCTGGGCTGAGCGAGGCAGGGGGTAATTTTTTGGCGAGCGCGGAGCTTCACAGAGGAGCGGGCGCGGTGAAATTAGAGGCTGTCAAAGCGCGCCGGTCTTTCCGTGATGGCCCAGCACGCCCCTCTTATGTTAATGTGGCATTTCAGGCACAGGAAATAGAATTAGCAGCACAGGCGGAGCGCGTGTCCCTGTCAGTTACGGCGCTCTCCTGTCTCTCTTTGTTTTGCCTTTGTTTGGGGAGACTGGAGATGTGCGGCTTTTCTCCAAACCATTAAGGCTTCATTGATGGCTGCTACACACATGCTTAGTCCTGCACTGGGCTGTTAAATCTAGACACAGCTTAGAGACAGGGCTATCTTCCTTTTGTTGGCGAGTGTTTTCAGTGCATTTAGAGGACGCGTTTAGGCCTGTCATGAGAATTACTACATGGACTTATCGTTTAGTATATGAAAGCTGGAACAATGACTTTTTTGGGGTCAATATTTATCGTGTGTACATTTTCTTTACACTACTGGGAAATTTTTGGTTATTTTTTGGCTATATGATAAGATTTAAGCTGTAAAAGGCTGAATTGATAACTTCTATGGCTCATTCCAGATGCAAACTAAAGTACTAAAGTGTTTCATTCTGCTGTTTATTTATTTCAGCTCATGATTTTTAACAATATTGTAGATTTAGAATGGTTCTTGTGGTTTAAATCTGCTTTTGGGTTTTTGTGTCAGTGGTATGAATGAGTTTCTGTATTATCGTTTATTGTCTATATTTACTTCAGCAGTATGTCACACGTGACAGGCCTATCTGCATTAGAACATAACATTCAACCCTTAAATGGGGAAAATGGAAATTGTGTAGCTAAGGCACTGTACCTGATTTTTACCATCTTTAAAAATGTAAAAAACAAAACTAGTTCATTTAAAACAGTTTGCTTTGGTCCAAAGTTATTCCTCAGTTACTTTATAAGCTCTAATAATTGGTGCTTTTCGTAGAGCGGAGTTTGCCGTCATGGTAATGCCAACAACTAGCATTCTAACTGCACTTTTCCTGTTTCTCATACAATAAAACGCTTTATAATTAGATGCGGACAGATACCCAGTGGACTTGACCTCAAGAGCTGTTTATACAATATATCTGTACTGGCAAAAACATTTTGTTCAAATACTTGGGAAGAAATCAGGTACAGGCCCTTTAATGGCTACATCAAATATTAGACAGTAGACGGTATACATTTATACGCAAAAGCTTTAATACCGCACAGGTGTAAGGTATTGCTATGAGCGAGAATACAAACCAAGTCACTGATCTAATAGAAGGGCTTCATTTATTCTGGATAATTAACCATGTGCTCTGAGGATGAGTGCCTTTTCAGTGCTTTTGTACACTATTAATCTGGTACTTGATATTTGCAACTTCAAACTGCGGTTGTACGAATACATTTTCTAGGTATATAATTTGATACCGCTACTTGACCTCAGGGAAGTATCTCTGTTCCAGTTTGCCTTTTACTGACAACCATAGACTGTATATATTAGGTGGACATAGCTAGCCCACTAGCCACTACGTTCCAAATAGGAAATGAGCATGGGCGCCAATTGGCTTTGACTCTGGCTCCAATTCACTTTGTATTTTTCAAAATGATGGCCCCTCTCTCTGTATCTACTGCAGTCAGGCTCATCATTCTGGCCTTAAAATGTTTGTTTTGAACTATCCTTGTGTTCTTATTTCGCCATTTTGTCCATAAATCAAGATATGAAGAATAACAGACCAATCAGGTGCCTTCGGGTCGGCTCCAGCTAGCTTTAGCAACAGATTTGATTAGCCGCTATAACTGCTAGGCTCAATTGGCTTCAATTGGTCGGAGCCAAACAATATGGCGTCCCTTAGTCCACTTCTATTTCTATGCTATCGACAAAAAAATACCTTTTTAATGGGTCTGATCACTTTCAGAGAGCCATCCCAGACTGATGTGTAGAACTCTATTCAGAGGGCTACCCATATCAGTCTGGAGAGCCAGGTTATGCTTTCACATTATTGTCGATGAAACTGTAATGGTCAGTGGTGCTCTGTGACTGCTTCTGCTGCTTGCTAGCATAACATTAGCTCATCTCATGTCCTCTCAGTGGGAGTAGTCCACTTTGGGGTCAGATCGGATGAGTCCCACAGGTGCGCTCCAGCTGCTGACCACATGTGGGCGCTCCTCTAACCTTCTCCCCCCGTACACACGGCTCTCCCTCTTGAGTTGGATACATTTGTGTAAACATGACTTGAGACTGTGAGAATAATCCATAAATCGTGGTGATAGGCGTGGTTGGACATCTGCTTGTGAGTAATGTTCGTCCCGTCTCCTCCCAGCACACACACACACACGCTCTGTTCTTTGCCAAGTTAGTCGAGCTCTGTCTTAGTATGAGGTTTTCCTGTTTTTTGGATTGTATTGTATTGTAGGCTACTTTGTTACCTCTTTTATTCCAATTTGCATAATGTTTCTATCATGTTGTATCAGACCTGTCACAATAGTTACTAGTTACCATATCCACTTATTGTTGAATAAATGTCAGTTGGAACAATAATTCTGGGGGTCAATATTTAGAGTATTCCTATGTTTGTTGGGCTAAAACATATCATTTGACTGTTCCTGTTTTTTCACTAATTCTAGGTTAGAGAGTCCATACTTGTGTGTTAAGTATCAGAGGCATTAGCCTGCTGTGTCTGTGCGGTCTGCTCCTCCACACGATAGTGATAGTTGTTTTTTTACAACTTCATAATTTGCAAAGGGCAGGATTCTAGGTCTCAAACAGAAATATAATGTAATGTTCAAATAAGTTTGTCTTTCTATACTCAGTATTTGAGTATTCAGAGTAATGCATGTATTTGCAAAATTTGTTTCAGATTTGTTTATTTTTTTCCAGGGGGAATTTTACATTATTTCAGATTGTATTGCTGGGTTTCAGATGACATCACAACTTTCTATAGGCCAATAATGTTTATTACAGATGGGGGGCAATTCTAGGGTCCAGTCAGTAATAGAAATGATCAGGTTCAACGTTCATGCATTTACCTTTTGGATATTTCATGTAGTAAATAGTAGGAAAATCTGGCTCTTGACCCCCATCTGGGAGTATGACATCATCACATTCTACAATCTGAAAACGCGTACATGCATAGTTACATAGTTTGTACTATAGCAGTGGCTTGTACGTGCCAGTCCCCATACAGTTGTGCTTTTGTGTAATTCATATGCCTGAGTATGGACATTACACATCACGGCGTGCATGTGTGCCTACCTGTGAACATGTAAATCAAAATTATTTACGGCCCTTCGCATCATTTTCAATTTTATAGAAAAATATCAAATGAACTCTGGCGTACAGTCAATGCATCAGCCTAGCCCTTGCAGCTGCCTGTACTACACTTCCCTCTCTCCTCCCCTCATCCCCCTCTCTCTCCATAACCTCCTCCAGACACACAACACTCACGGACATCCACTCTACGATTCCTCATTTCTTTGTTCTCCTCAAACCAAGATTTCCGCGCTACATTAACCCCGCTCCCACGAGTCCAGACAAAGTGACAGTGAAGTATCAGAGATCGGCTCGTCTCCCTTACAGCTGTATTGTTTTTTGTGTGTTGCAGAGATCAACAGAGTGCGCAAGGACATGTACAGCGACTCGGTGAACGGCCTGGTGGAGAGACACCCGCTGGAGCTGCCCGAGCCTGCCGGACCCATCGTCCACCTGCAAGAGAAGCTGTTTGTGCCTGTCAAAGAGTACCCCGATGTGAGTACACAGCTCCACGTGCTACACCATACATATAGTGTCAAAGAGAACTCCAACGTAGGTACACAGATCTGCATGTGCTACACAATAAAAAGAGTATCCCGATGTGAGTACACAAATATGAGTACCCAGCTATGCATGCACTACACCTTACATACTGTCAAAGAGTACCCCAACATGAGTACACAAATCTGCATACGCTACACCTCACAAAAACTGTCAAAGAGTACCCCGATGAGAGCACCCAGTTCCACACACTACACAATGCATATACTGTCAAAGAGTACCTCACCGACAGTATGCAAATCTACATGTACTATGCGTGAGTACACAAATGTGCATACACAATACTTTGCAAAGGCTGTTAAAGAGTACCCGATATGAGTACCCAGCTATGCATGCACTACACCTCACCTTACATACTGTCAACGTGAGTACCCGGCTCCACATACTACCACCATACATATACTGTCAAAGAGTACCCCAACATGACTTCACAAATCTGACAATCTTTGACAGGTATTGTGTATGCAGAGTTGTGTACTCACGTGTAGTTAATGAGTACCACAACATGAGTCCACAGCTCCACACACGCCTTACATACCGTGAAAGAGCACCCCGACCTGAGTACCCAGCTATGCACGCGCTACACCCTACAAAGACTGACAAAGTATTGCAAGTACGTGTTCGAAAAGCTTCTCAAGAAACAAAAAGTCTATTCGCAGTAACTTGAGTATTTGTAATCAGTTACCATCCACCCGCGGTTGTGGATGAGAGCCAAGCTGGAGCAGAGTGGGGAGGGGCAGAGGAGCGCCGAGCCCCCCTGACAGGCCTGATAAAGCCCACAGACTGCTGCTCCTTCTACTGTCCCCTCATTAGCTTCAAGTGGCTATTCTGCTAATAGCTCTGCCTCTGTTCAAGCACCTGCACACATGGACAAAGGGAGGCTAATGGTTGCACTGTGCTCACTCTAGGATTAGCCGCGGCTGTTGTTGAAGCTTAAGGAAGACATATTGTGCTTTTTAGGCTGTTTAGTATTCAACTATAGCATGCGTCGATCTTGATTTTACATTTTGTCCATTGTAAACCGACTTATTGATCTCAAACGGCCTAATTACAGAAAAAGTCCATTGAAAGTCCTCTTCATAGTAGGGTTGCCAAAAGTATGGAAAATCAGACGCTAATCGATACTACAACTAGTGTCGAAACCAGATACTCATTTGAGCAGATATCGATACTAAAGAAGTCCCATTCACAGGACAGAAATGAACTTTTCCTGAATACCGTATTTTCCGGACTATAAGTCGCACTTTTTTCATAGTTTGGCTGGGGGTGCGACTTATACTCAGATGCGATTTGTATGTGAAATATCTTTTTTTTTTCTTCATTATAATGGATTTTTTGGCTGGTGCGACTTATACTCCGGAAAATACGGTAACTTTAGAATGATCTAGAGCTGTATCAGAACAAGTATAAGACACACAGACTAGTATACGCCCATGGGCCACTATGGAACCTACTGGACCACTGAGGGATCACACAGATATAAGACCACATGGTAAACTGAAAGAAAGTATTGCGATATAATGTTGAAAATCACATTCTATTGTCTAAATAAATAATTTTTTCTTTTTTTATTATCATCGTAGTATAGGAGTCAGTATTGAGTATTGAGTCTATTCCTTAGTAATTTCAGTATCGTGACAACACTACACAGTGGCATGTCACCATAACAAGCAGTGGGTTTTTATTAATGTGGTGGTGTAGGAGGAGAATGGGGGTAGGTGAAAACAGAAATTTCCTGAGCGCTCAAATGCAGGACAATAAAGGATTACTCAAACGTCAATGAATTTTTTGTCAGCTATATGAGTATAACATATATGCTCAAAATATGCGCGTGATACTAGGATTTGATGTGTGGCTAGATGTTACTGGAAGAGCATCACACTTAAAAACCTACCAATGCTGCATGTGATGGTTTCACTTAGGGGGCGATAAAACATTAAATCACATTGTGTCTTGCTGGAATCAAATTTTGCCTGCATGCTCAGCTGTTTTAGCTTGTGACTTGCTCAGTTGCCATTTTTTTTTTTTTTTTTTTAATTCCATGTTGAAACTATAGTATTTTTAAAGTACCAGTCCACTTTTAAGCTAGCCCAGTGTTAGCATAGCAATGCATGACTGTTTCCCGTAGAGGTTATTGTCAGATGAGTGTACATTTTTGCTTATGGACTGTGCTCACGGTCTGCCCGCCTTCTGAAAATTTCTGGGCCCTTTATAACAGAGTGATCTGGAAATGTTATTTGTTTGGCATTGGCTCAAAAAATTGCCATATTAATCTTACTAAAGTCTAACTAAACACGAAATCCACTTTTTTTTGTGTTTTTCTTGCTACCAGCTTTGCTTTACCAAAACTGAATGAAAATAAGAAACTTTTGACTGGTAGTGTATTTGTGAAATTAAAAGAAATTGTACTTGCACTTTTTTAGCATACTTTTAATCAAGTAAGAGTGCTGCTAAAAATATTACTCAAGTAGTAAAAGTTTGGGTTCCTCTTCCCACTGTGAATAAGTCTACAAGTGACAAAAACTTTATGTTGACGATATGAAATGATTTGAACTTTTGTGTTTCTTCTTCATATATGATTTAGTGTCTCATTTTTGTGTCTGGTTGAAAATACCAGATTTTGTACATTATTTAATGTTTTTGCCCTTGAAATTACATTATTTTTAAGTTATGAATCAGATGTTACGACCCGACAGTTACTCTTAAAGTTACCACTACTTTGTCTTTCTACTTGAGTAACATTATTTTGAAGTATCGTTACTCACAATTTCGGTCTATTCTCCCCACCTCTGCACACACATAATAAATACCACGGGGAGGAAAAAGCAGTCCATCGTTGTCGCTCTGTTTCCGTGCTCAAATGCTCACGCCGGACGCGCTCAGTCATTAAAGTAAAAGAGTAAAATGCCAAATCGCTCGGTGGTATTTATAGCCGTGAGCCGGGGCCGGGGGAAATCAGCTGCCGGGCTCAAATGGATTTTTACTGCTACTTTTGTGGCCTTTGAAAAACGCCCTAAACATAACACGCTTTGGACGGAGATGGCTAGTTTATCCACTAGAGATCGACCGATATGGGTAATTTCACAGTCAACGCCGATAACGATTGTTTAGAATCCAGAGGAACCGATGGCCGATAAGCTCTGCCGGTATTTCTGGGCCGATATGTAGGACCAATTTGTATGTAGTCACATTTAGTGCAGTTTTCTCTTCATATTAAAGTGTTAATATAAAGCTTTGTGTGTACTCTTTAGGCAGCAGATCGACCAAAACAAAATTGGCCTGTGCTGGAGATTTAAGGCTGATAGCCAATATGCTGCAAAGTCCAAATATCGGCCTGATATATCTGCCAACCCATATATCTGTCTGTCTGTATTATCCATCGCCTCTGACCCACGGGTTCTGGTGTGTGCCAACATGTATGGCAATCGAATCGAAATCACAGTTATCAAATTACAAAGGCTGCAGTTAGAATGTCCTCTGGAAAGAACAAAGTGCTATCCTCTATATTTTGTTTCTATAGAGAATTCATCTTGTACCTGTAGTTTAGACCACTACAAACATATTCTAGAATTCATGGGGTTCTTCTAGAGTTGTCACGATATCAAAATGTCAAACTATTTCAAACGATACTCGATAGCGATACCACGATGTTAATAAAAACACTTTATTTAGACAGTAAAATATAATTATCAACATTAAATGGTAGTACTTTCTTTTATATTACCATGCGGCGTTATATCTGTATGATCCTTCAGTCGTCCAGTAGGTTCCATAGTGGTCCATGGACATATACTAGTCTATGTGTCTTATACTTGTTCTGATACACCTGATCCAGTGAATGTGACTTTTTTAGTATCAATATCCACTCAAATGAGTATCTAGGTTCGATACTAGTTTTAGTACCGATTAGTATCTGATTTTTGATACAGTTCATATTTCAGTCTAATCGACCTGGAGTTGGTTACAATGTGTACTCTGAACAAGATCCTACTTTTTAAGATTTGTTTTCTCCCAAATTGTGCAGCTCTGGTCCGTAGTATGGTTTTGTAGTTTTTCAGAATTTGCCGCAAGTTTGAATATGCCAAGTAGTTCTACGAGCACTGTACAAATATATCCTCACCTTTCTCTCAGGAGTCCTCACACATTTTTGGAAGCAGGCAGTCAGCTGCCTTGTCACTACTGATGAAAACATGAAACCCAGTGTCAGAATGCTTTTTGGCTCACACAAAACACCAAGTTTGACTTGGCTTTTTTACACAATAGCTACTTATAACAAAATTTAAAATGACCAAAATGTTCTGTCCTTCTTAAAGGTGGAGAAGTACATTCTATTTGGGAGGTTACTAACTCATCACAAAAGAAAGTGTAATGTCGCCCATAGCGTTCGGCTCCAGTCAATTGAAGGTCATCGAGGCTAGAAGTTATAGGGGCGAATTGGGAGCAGAGTTTCATATTTCGAATTCCGACCCTGAGTATAATGGCAACCACAAACTGCAATACCTGAGAAATTGCTCTTTCCCACCCACATCAGTGGTTTAACAGGGAGCGGGTGCATGGCAATGCTGTCAGTCAAACCTGTTGCTAATGCTAGCGGGAGCGATCTCGGGGAAAACAGGCGCCTGATTCTTGTCTTGATTTACGGACAAAATAGCGAAATAAAAATACCAGGATCATGTAGTGTGGATTAATACGAACATTTTAAGACCAAATTGACGAGCCTGACAGCAGCAGTTACAGAGAGAGGGGCCACAGTTTTTCAACAGAAAGTGAATTGGAGCCAGAAGCACGGCCATGCTCGCTTACTATTTGGAACGAGGAGGCTAGCAGGTTAGCTATGCCCATTTATATATACAGTCTCTGGTTGCAACATTTTCCCATTGTGGCACAAACAAACGTTATCTTAAAACAACCAAGCCACCATGCGATGCTAATACATTTGAGCCAAAGTGCTTTAAAATGCTGCAAACCTGCTCTGCCTAATCAAACCGCGCTTGGCTAACTGCTAATGCCGCGGCCATAATGAGTCTATGATGTGCTAGATAAGAACCCATTACAACATTTCCCACTCATTTCATTTAAGACCCCCTTCCTCTGAGGACTCTGCGCTTTCAAAACATGTTACCACCAAGAGCACCCACGTGCCTGTGCAGGAGCGCCCATTAAAGGAGCTGTACCTGACTGTTACAGTCATGTTTGCAGTGGTCCAAAGTTAGTCCTCACTTACCTTATGTATTCTGAGCATCCTAATTATTCACCATGATGTGTTTATAAAAGCTTTTCACAAATCTGAGCTGAGACCAGAGTTTTACAGCCACAATGATGCAAACAACAACTAGCATGCTAACACGCATCCTGATTATCGGACAATAAGCACTGTATCAGTTGCAGGCAGTACACAGCGGACTTATTTTGACCTCAAGAGCTGCTTACGCAGTCATTTTTTGCTATCTGCCGCCATATTTGTTCTAGTTGCTAATGTAAACGAACATAGGAAACATGCATTAACTGCCCAAATATCAGTTTAAAATCATTTTCCTTTTAATTTACACTTTTCTGGTGTTTTTAACCCTGTCTTCCTCTTAAAGGCAGTGAAAAGCCATATAAAAACAGTTTGATAGGACCATTATGGCGTTGACTGCCCCAATATCCATGTGTAATCTGCACTGTCTGCCCTGAAAAACATATCTGTTGTGAGGCTGAAGACTTTGCTCAAATACATGAAAATATACATACGTACACATATACACACATACACATATACACACACACACACACTTATTATTGTTATTGTCTCATCTCGAGCTAACTCTCTCTTCTCATTTCTGCTGTGCTTCTTATAATAAATCCTTATAATACCAATAAAATAATGAGTCGACTAATTAAAGGGCCTGTACCTGATTTCAAACCATGAGTCAGGAACAAGTTTTAGTTTGAACTTTTAGTCCCGCCCACTCAGTCCTTTCTGCTGCTGTGATATTGCACTGTGACACAGAAACTACTGTCGGAGATCGTGTCATGCAGCCGGTTTCCCATGATTCTTAGTAACAATGTGCCTGATAGGACGAAAAGAGGGGACCCGTTTTGTAGCTTCTGCATTGGTTGTTACCTGAGAAATTGCTATGGCAAAGATTATAGTTTAGAGATTTTTTTTTTTTCTTCTGCTTTTACCACATAATGCGTGATGTAAAGAGTGTTTATCTCGACTAGAATATGGGCAACAGTTGGTAGAGTGTTCATCCACTGACCCACAGGTTGACGGTGCAGTTCCGGCTCCCACAGATGAATGCTGATGTTGTGTCCTTGGGCAAGACATTTAACCCGCCTCGCCCCCAGTGCCTGCGTACACTGGTGTATGAATATGTGCGTGAATGGGTGAGTTGGCCCTTGATGCAAAGCGCTTTGAGTGGCTTGAAGGTGGCAAAATTTGATAATTTACCATTTAGAATACGTTAAAATCAGGTACAGGCCCTCCGTTTAATCAGCTAACAACTAAAGGACTACAGCCCGAGTACCCAGCCCGCACTAGTCCTCGTCTGCTTGTGTCTCTTCTCATGCCAGAGGAGGCCCGAGCGCTGATCATTATAGACCGGCACATTCTCGTCCGCTCCAGCACATCACACATCCAAGAGCCATACGTGTGATGCAATTCCAGTTCCTCCCAAGAAAGCTGGGCACGCAGCGCTGCCAGTCGCGGTTTGTGTTCTTGGCTTCATTCACCTGCCAGCCCACATTTGTCACAGCCTTTCCCTCTCTTATCCTCCCGTCAACACCGCTCCCGAACAAGGCAAAAATATCACAGTTTTGACACCGGTCTGTTCTGTACGTTTTATTCAGCGGTTGAAGTCGGGAGTTTTGTTTTTAATGTAGATTCAACAAAGCCGTTTGGGATCTGGCCAATGCATGGGTTAAACAAGGTCAAACATCTATTGCAGGGTTAAAGGGGCTATATTTAATTTATTTATTTTACTTTTTTGTGGAGTAAATATTGTTTCGCTCTCATACAATGTGCAACCAAATCTTAAAGGGCCTATATTACACTATTTTCTGATCTATGTTCTAATGTTGTTTCCTCATCACAAACAGACCTGGAGTTGTATTTTGTTTCATTCACACATGTTTAACACACAAACCCTGGATATTTAGGCTGAGTTCTACTCTCGAACAGAAAACACTCTGTTCCACCTTGTGATGTCATGTGGTAATATGGGAAATTCTCCACTGTGTTTTTAAACTCCATACACCTTCACTAGAATCATTAATGATTTCAGACCTGGAATTGCCAATTTCTACTGAACTAAAGGTAAAAGGAGCTTTCAACTTGAAAACTACCGCTTCATGACATCACAAGATGCAACAGAGCATTTTGAGCTTTTAACTAATCCTTATTATTAGTCTGTCTACATCTCCAAACGTGTGAATGACACAAAACAACTCCAAGTATGTTTTTGATGAGGTAACAACATTATAACATGGCTTAAAGCCCACAAGAGTCAATCTTGCTGAACATAGGACCTCTAAAGATGCACTCTAACATTTCTGTTAGGGGTCCAGTGCCTGCTTATCTACATAGAGATGATTTTGCTTTGCCCAGAATGTTCCACAGTATACACTTATACACTTAAACTTCTACATCCTCCATTTATTCAATTGCAAAAAAATATACCTTGAAAAATGTGTTCTTATTAAAAACGTGCTTGCCTCTCCACAGATTTGGCTGTAACGTGACCTGGGGAAATTTTCTTCATGATCCTCCACCAGAAAAGTTACATAGTGGGTCTTTAATATGCAGGGCCCATCTTTTATTTTACCTCATATATGGCATTTTAGGGCTGAACAATTTGACAAAGACCTAATTGCGAGTTTTCTGTTCTAAGTTCATATATTAAACACATGGATAAAAAGCCTGAACTCTGAAATGACAAACTAATACAAGAGTCACATTTCAGAACATGTTTGTACAGATTTAAACTATAAGCTTAGCAGTTTTTTGTGGCATCTGGCAGCGCTATAGAGCCATGCATCCTTTTGTCTTCCTGCTGTCCCGGTTTTCGTTGAATAATTCCATTCAGATGCCATGTCCCTTCCTCTCTCCCCCTCGCCCCTCTCTCCCTCCCCTCTCTCTCACCCCTCTCTCCTATGTCTTCTGTTCCCCCTCTCCACCCCCCTCTCCCCGTTCTTCAAAGCGGGCCTCTTCCTGATGTCGTCAGCGATGCAGAGCGCCGGCTGCCTGCGTGAGTGACAGGCGAGCCGCGGTGCTATCTGATAACTTCAACCTTCAATTAAATGCTATCTGGGGCTCTGTCCCCGCGCGGCTCCGGCACAGGGGGGCGGGCGAGCTGGCAGGACGGGCAGGCGGCAGCGGGCAGGGACGAGCGTGTCATTGTGCCTGACCTTGAGGCGCGGGCGTGATAGTGCAGTTGACATGTCTTTTAACTGTCCCATATAGACCCTGTAAAAAACATTCCATCTCGATACTTTGCGGTGACATCGTGCTGGGGGTGTTCTACGTGTACCTCTATG
>KN476126.1:15643-30085 GCA_000787095.1 Periophthalmodon schlosseri
AGGTACCATGGTGACACAGTGCACACATTAGCAAACACTGTCAAAGTTTTAAGATTGTCTGAAAACTCAAAAAAAAAACAGTTTTTGAATAGCCTGTGATCAATCCGAGCGTTCCAGGTCCTGTTTAGGTGTTTGATTTTTAACCAAAAAGGTGAGAGTGACTCACTGAAACTGTTGGCTAATGCTAGCTAGCTTGTGACTGTAATGTTATTTGAGAGGGACTTGTTTAACAGCTGGAAATACAACAGGTGGGTTGATTTGTGGTTAGTCAGTTCTTTCCGGTGAGATTGTGTTAAAACAAAGCTCAGATTAAAGTCTAACAGGCCACAGATAGAGCAGTGACTACAGTTAGCATCACAACCCAAGGGAATGTTGATGACATCAGCTGCAAAGTATCAATTCCGGAATGGAGGCAGCTGGAGGCAAAAGTGAAGTGACACATAAAGCTATTTCAATTAACCTCAAATATCATAAAATATGAAAAATCTGGGGGATTTACATTATTTATTTAATAGATTATGACACTGACAAAGGAAAAATCCTTTTTAGGTTTTACTTGCCTGGGATCCAGAATACACACTTCTTCAATACGAAGATGTGAGTCTGGCCACAGGTGAATCTGAGTTCAGATGGGTGTGATTCACAGGTGGATTAGCCAATCAGAGACACGCATGGTCCGGACGTATCAAAACAAATATGGCTGCTTACAGGGGAAAAAAAAGAAAAAAAAAATATCACAGAGGACTGAAAAACATTGTGGATTTTTGCAGAATCAATGAGCAAAGCATAAAACTGATCTGAGGGGAGAGAAATGTTGTTTTGTTCAAAATAATAGTTAACCATTAATGAGCTCCTTCGTTTCACATGCGTCACTGAAATAAACAAATCTGGTTGGATGACCATGTTTGAGCCTGTCTCGAGACGCAACTGAGGGCATGGTGACTAGACTGATATCCATCTGCATAAAAAAAAACAAAACAGAGATCTGGTATTCTGGACTTGCCAGCAGATCTGTCACAATAACACATTTTGAAGCACGATATATTGCGATAAACAATATTTACTATTTTATACCAGTGATAATTCCAATAAAAACATTTCTAAGTTAACAGTATCTTTAAAAAACATGAGCTGCAACAAAAAAATAGCCGAATGAAGCAACAATTAGCCATAGAAGTGACTTAGTCAACCCTCTACAGCTCAAATCTCAGCATATTATAACTAAAATAACAAAAATATCCCAATTTTGCTATGAAAATAATCCCCATGTTAAATACTGAGCCCCAAAATAATATAATATAGTAATTATTGTGACAGGCCTTAAAGAACTGTTAAGCCCAGTGGGTTTTTTAATTCATCTACAGATATATTACACATTTCAGCATAAAATGTACTTTTTGTGGGGCTGAAATAACAATTTTCAGGCTAGAAAACAGTACCATCCATCTTAAGAGAAGTAAACCAACTAACATTTGTAACCTGGAAATGTAAAATGTTGTTATAAAGTCTTAAAACCATTAACAAATGTATTCTGCGTCATTTTGCCTCCACTTTCCTTCATTCCGGAATTTGGAACATTCTGATGACATAGGATTTTAAAGGGTCTATTAGCTGGTCTGTTCGCATTGAGAGCTGAGAGGCAACTAGCGCCCCCTGGGGTCCCGGGCAAGTGGAGGGGGAGACGGGCGGCCTACATTTTCGAGTGCTGACGTTCTGAAACTGGAGCCGCGCGGAGACGCAAGCAGCTGGTAAACAGTGTGAGCACAGGCCAGGGAAGGTCAAGGCGAGCATGTGAGGGGAGCAGTGCAGTTCAGTTGGAGAAGCCTGTTCCCGTAAATTGCACTGTTTCATATTGAAAAACCTGTAAAGGCAGCATTTGTCAGCCCTGTGTGTTTAGTGGTGGGTTATTGCCATAGAGACAAAATATATTGATATATATTGATATTTTAATAGTTTAATAATGGGACAATATTTTAGCATCTGAAATTGGCGCATATTTCTGTCTGTTTGTTCTGTCTTTTGGTAGCTAGCGTGTCCAGAAAATCAAAATCAAACAGTGAAATTGTTCAATAACAGACAAGCAGATAAACCAATATTCACAGGAAAACAAGCAAATGGAGAACTGTCCCAGAGCGCCCCCTGTACTTAGACCCTCCTCCTGCAGGAACAAAAACACAATTTGGGGAAAAAGATACACCTCGAGGAGAACCACAGTGAAAGAGACGGTCCTGGTCCAGTCCATTCCCATGGACTGGACCAGGACTGGACCAGGCTGTAGATGTGTCCAGGATTGAACCAGGACTTGTTGTTGTCGTGGTAGTTGTAGTAGTACCCAATAAACCTATTGTCTTGTACGTAACATCTACAATTACAACTTTTTTGTATAAACTCAATGTCAGGACATGTCAATAGCTTGGCCAGTCCTGAAGGTTCTTGTTAAAGATTCATTATGTAACTTTTTTTGTGGAGGGTCTGCTACTTGCAGACTTTATTTATCCACAAGGGAAGTGACTTGAACACAGTAGCTCAAACATAACAAGCTAATTAAGAGTGAAAAATAGATTGTTATAAAGTTCAAATGAAAAATGATTAAAGAAGCAAAACTAGAAAAAAGACTTGAATAAGGCACAAATATACTGACTTCTACATGTACAAGCAGAATAAAATCATGGCATGGCATTACACATATTTTTTTTATACATGTAATGCCATACCATGGAACATTCCAGCATAGCATCTCCTGTGTCTCCTCTCTGCTCCGCCGCAGCACCACCAAAATAAACCCCGACACTATTATCAAAGGAGCGGAGGATTAGCCGCTAAACGTAGGCTACGCTAACGGAGCTTTGATGTGCATGCGTATGTGAGGTGAGTGAGCTAAAGCCAGCGTCCGTCAGCCTGTGTCACAATCAGGCCGCACAGACGCATGGGGCTATTGAATATCGGAACATTTACACCAGGCCTCTGGAAAAACTGGAGCGCCGGTTTGTGCTGTGGCTCACTGAAATAAGCACCAGGCTAAACGTAGCTGCTAATGTTGTTTTAACCAACTTTGTGTAGTGTTAAAAAAAACCCTTCGCCTCACAGTGGTTTAAACTGTTACCAACAATTGATCTCTTTGTCCATGAAAACGGAAAGAATGTGGCCTGTAACTTTGCCTGGTTGTGTCACCTGCTTGTCTCCATGAGATCAACTAGTTAAATACCTTACTGTGGAACATTCCAGACAAAACAATAGCAACTCCATGGAGACGAGCACCCCGTAAAGCACTTGTATATTTCAACGTCTGATCAAAATCCAATCTATTGTCTCCACATACAGTTTTCAGTTAAATAGGTAAGGCTTTCTATGACCTGATATGGAATTTTTGAACCAACACCAATATCCGATATTTGACTTGCTTCATCAGTCCCAAATATCGGCATCATTTTTCATACCTGACCAATACCGATATCTGAAAATCTTCCGATGTCACTGCTATTTTGAAGAATCTAAAACATGCCTTGAGTTATTTCACACTTTTTTGTTTACTGCATTCCATATGTGTTCATTCATAGATTTGATGCCTCCAGTCTAAGGCTGCATGACAAGTGTTGCACTTTGCAGTTTGTGTTTTAATAATAGGATTCTGTTTGAAGTTCACCTTTTAAACACATCCAGGAAAATTGACAAAAAGGCTGAAATATGAACTGACAAACTAATACAAGAATCACATTTCAGGACGTGTTTGTACACAACTGCTAATCCTGTAGTCTAGATTTCATGCAGAATAAGACAGAAGATTTTGTCATTTGTAGAAGAAATGATGGTACTTCCAAAATTGCAGCCTTTGTGCTCATTCAAATTGCAATTTCGATTCGATCACAGTTCATCTCGCAGCCTTACTTCAGTGAGAAACTACAATCTGGATCTGAAAATAGTCAAAAGTTTGGACACTTTTTTTTTTTTTTTTAATCTTTAGCCGATCTCTTCTGCTCTTACTTCTCTTGGGTGTATCGGTCCAGAGTTTTGGTGCTGTGAGTGACAGCTGTGCACACATGAACAGTGCGTGCCGTGTGCTTTGTGGATGTGCGAGCCGTGAAAGCGGTGGAAGGTATGTGAGGCATGAGTTTGACCGATAAACTCTGAGCCAATGCTTTGGAATGAGCCCTTTCCACAATGCCTCTTTGTGAACCGCAAGCGGAGTTGCAGGCTGAGGGAGAGCGGCGGGGCCCGGTGTTATGCACTACTAGTTCGACTGCGTACCACAAAAATGTTTTACAAAGAAGTGTAGTTTTATGATCTTATCAGAACTTCCCATCAGTCTCACATTCCAGAAGTCCATGTGTGGCAGCAAAATGAAATACATTTAGATTTATGAACATTCCTTGCCTGATATCAGTCTGGTCCCCACGTCCTCTGTTGTGTCTCAAGCCCAGTCAAACGTGATCGTGCAACCAGATACGTTTTTTTTCAGTGACACATGTGAGTCACTGTGTTTTGTTTTTTTTTATTATTGGGCCTGTCACAATAATTACTATATCAACTGATGGTTCAATACATGAAAGGTGGAACAATATATTTTGGGGCTCAGTATTTATCGTGGGACTTCTTCTTTTGCAAAATTGGGAAGATTTTTGTTATATTTGTTATTCAACAGTCAAATATTGGCGCATTATAATTCACTTCTATGGCTAATTATTGCTTCATTCTGCTATTCATTTGTTGCAGTTCAGGCCTTTTACTGATACTGTTTATTTAAAAATGCTTTTATTGGAATTATCTTTCTGTATTTTAATTGTACCAGTGGTATAAAATAGTTTCAATATTATTGTTTATTGCAGTATATCTCTATAGCAATATATCGTGCTTCAAAATGTGTTATTGTGACAGGCCTATGGACCATGCATGTCCCCGATTGGCTAATCCACCTGTCAATCATGCCCATTTGAAAACTGGTGACCAGACTCACATCTTCGTAAAGTATTGAAGAAGTGTATATTCTGGATCCCAGGCAAGAACATTCCTAGTTTTTGTCCTAGAATTTAGACAAAAAATACTACTTTTTTAAAATTTTTATTTTGTATCTGAAATAATCTTTTTAAATATGGATGTTTTTTCTTTCTTAGTTTTTAATGATGTATTTATTTCAGGGACAGTGCATATTAATCAACACTTCAAAGTAAACATGCCAGAGTTAGTCAGAGGGCTATATTTCATCTGTATTCCCAGGACAGATGTTGAGTGTCATCCTACGATTTTCAATTTCAATTTGCAGTTCCTTTAGCAATTTCCCTTGCTGTCTGGAACACAGAAGCCGGTCCAGTATCGCTCAACAGTCCGTATTTTTTTCATGGAATACATTTACATACATTCACTCCAAATAACAAAGGGAAAACACATGGGCCATGGACCACCGAAGTAGTCATATTATTTGGGGATCAAAAGCTGGCCCACATGTTGGCCCAAAAATATCTGCAGATTTTATCCGCCATCGGTTTCTCTGGTTTCTAAACAGTCTGCTTGAAAATTCCATATCTGTCGCTCTCTGCCTAGGCCTGTCACGAGAAATACTATATCGACTTTAAGATATGCTAGATGGAACAATCATTTTTGGGGGCAGTATTTATCGTGTGTACTTTTTCGTAGTAACTAGTTGGGGAGTTTTTGTTGTTTTTCCTGTTCTACGATTAGACTGAGCTGTGGACGGTTGAATAGATAACTTCTAAGTGTTTAATTTTGCTGTTTATTTATTGTATATAACCATATTGTACATTTAGAATTGATTTTTAGGGATAATTCTACTTTAGGGTTATGGTGTCAGTGGCATTTCTTGGTTTCAACATTATCGTTTATCGTCTATATTTTCTTCAGCAATATATCGTACTTCATGTGTACATTCATCAAATGTGTTATAATGACAGGCCTATCTCTACCACAAACTCACAATTTATCTCGCAATTACAAAACAAATTGTTGGTAGACCTGTCACGATAACATATTTTGAAGTTTGATATATCGCTGAAGTAAATGTAGATGATAAACGATAATATTGAAACTAATTTATACCACTGGCACAAAAACCCAAGAGCAGATTTAAACCACAAAAATTATTCTAACTCTACAATACTGTAAAAAAATCATGAGTTGAAATAAATAAACAGCCGAACAAAACACTTTAGAACTTTAGTTTGCATCTGTAATAAGTTTTGGAAGTTATTAAGTCAACTTTTGACAGCTTAAATCTTATCATATAGCCAAAAAATAACCAAAAATGTCCCAGTAGTGTAAAGAAAATGTACACACGATTAATACTGACCCCAAAAAATATTGTTCCAACTTTCATATACTGAACGATAAGTCCTCTTTGAAATGTCGGCAGTCAAGTATTTAGTATTTTAGATTTTAGTTGAATATACGTGTTTGCAGAAGTTCTTGGCCGTTTTAGACATGTTTCAAATCTTCACGAGAACAGACCACTCAACGCCATCACTCGCGTCCCGATGCTGCGTCAGCCCAAACGTATTTATTTATTTCCTTCAAACGCTTTACCCCACATCAAAGTCCATAAGCTGTGGCCCGTCTGCGATTCCTGTAATCTACTCCCACCGCGTCACGGTCCAAACGAGCCGGAGAGATTGTTCCCATGCATGCTAGGAAGGGAGGAGGGGACTTAGCGAAACAATGAGAGGCTACGCTAAACCTCACGGGTCAAACAAAGTCGATCCGCGGTCGCCGACGAGCCCCATTCAAAAGCGACGCGAGCGCCGACACCCGCCCGGGCCGCTCCGCCTTTGTCGGAACCCGGAAAAAGATTGCCGACGCCGGATCCCCCTGACGTACAGACTCCCCGCGTGGCTACCGTTCGCGTTATCGGCCGTTCCTTCGCGTTTCGCCCCAAACAAACAACCCGAACACGGAGAAGTGACACATTAGCCGAGCCCCTTCAGGACGCGGGCTTATTCTGACATTAAAGCCTGTTTTTGTTTAGTCAATGTTATCGGCGCTGCGCAGCCGGGTTAGCCGAGAGCACCGCTGTGTACGGAGTGAACTCTAACCGGCACCCGAGAGCGAGGCGATATTGCGGTTTGTTGGTTGTTGTCGTTTTTTATTTATTTATTTTTTTTTGGGAGGAACAATAATCTGGCGGTGTACAATCGCGGCTTTGTGGCGGAGGGGAGACAGGATATGAGATCACGGCTGGGAGAGAGTGTGAGACGGAGAGAGAGAAAAGAAGAGAGAGGGGGAGTAAGAGGGAGAGAGAGGAGAACAGCGAGGGGTGAAGGAGGAAGAAGGAGAGAAACGGAATAGTGTAGAAAGAGGGAGAGAGAGTGAGGAAGTGAGAGGGCGAGAGAGAGTGAAAGAGAGGAGAGAGAGAGGAGAACAGTCAGGAGAGACAGGGGAGAAGGAGAGAGAGAGTGAGAGAGAGGAGCAGCAAAGGGAGAGAGTGAGAGAGAGAGAGGAGCAGCAAACAGAGAGAGAGAGAGAGGAGCAGCAAACATAGAGAGAGAGAGAGAGAGAGAAGCAGCAAAGGGAGAGACAGAGAGAGGGAGAGTGGGAGGGCTTATCAGAAAAAGAGAGCGGCCCGGGCGTGTGAGGAATACTGAGCGCGCATTAGAACAGGCTTATGGAAATGTGCAGCTCCCGTCTGAGCGCAGAGGTGTCAGCGGTTACATGCAAGTCAAGAAAAGGATACCATCCATTTTTATAATTCATCATAATTCGATGTCACAAGAGGATGCATTTTATGAAGCAACAATGTAGGACTGAAATGTGAGCTCATGTCAAAACATAAAATACTACTTTAAAATGAATTAAAAAAAAAATATATATATATATATATACTACAAAAAAAACAATGTAATACTGAATGTTGGTTTGGTTACATTCATTTAGGGCTGAACGATTTGGAAAAAGATATCGAATTGACAAGAATTGAGTTAGATTTGTGATTTATGTTTTAATATGAGGATTCTTTTCAAAGTTCACATTTTAAACATGTCCAGAAGAATTGACAAAAAGATTGAAATATGAACTGACAATCTAATACAAGAATCACATTTCAGAACACACCTTTATACAGATCTAAACTACAGGGTTAACAGTTTTTATGCAGAGTAAGACAATAGATTTTGTTTGTGTGGAGGAAATGATGGTACTTCCAAAATTGCAGTCTTTGAGATTTGCCAATTTTGTCCATTCAAATTTCGATTAAATTGCGAATAATCTAGCAGCATTACATCAATTTGTTGTACTCGTCCCAAATTTCACAAATAGTAAGTGTCCGCTATGTGTCTGTAATTTAAAGAAACAAAAAAAACAAAAACAATATCATGAGAATTCATAATCTCTGCTAGGGCTACAAGATTAATCCCAAACGAAATCACAATTTGAATGGATGCTACTGGTAAATCGCAAAGGCTGCATTTTTTGAAGTGCCATCATTTCTTCCACAACATGATCAAATTTTTCGTCTCCATTTAGATCATTTTATCAAACCAAACCACTAAAATGAACTGCAAAACTCTTCACCAAATAGATCCGGCTAATTAGATTTTACAAAGTAGTGTTATGTTGCGGACTTTGCTCCCTGTCTCCCCTGTGATCCCATAGACTCACTTTGGGCGGGAAGCTAATCCATCTGGAGCCATGTGTAATTGTCATCAACTTGCTCCGTGCTAGCCGCCTGCAGCTAAGAGGGACTAGCTAGAAAAGCCCGAGAAAGCCCGGCCCATTAAATATGCATATGCCGTCACCAATTTGAACGGGACGCACATTTTTCTTTAGTGTTTTTGACATCTCCAGCGTGGTTTGCTAATTAATTGATAGCATCTAATACGGCGCCGCTGCGAGAACGTGATAGGACATAAAAGTCGCTCCGCTTTTCAAAATTCATAATAATTTATTGTTTTTAAGCTGCCTTGGGGGAATTTGCAATTTTCCAACAAAAGATATTCAAGTGTTGTTTTTAGCCTCATACGAATATGCTAGCACCTAATTAGACGCTAGCTAGCGCTTCCCGTTGCGCGTTGGTGTTGTGATTACCCAGACTGAGTCAGAACTGGATTTCCGTCAAAATTCGTTATACATGCTCAGAAGGCAACACATACACGGACAAACTACATCTTATTTGCTATCCATTTATTTTACTTTATGAATTTATTTTATGTTAAAGATGCTGTAGGCTTACCTGATTTTTACTGTTTTAAAAACGTGAAAAACAGAACTAGTTCATTTTCAACGGTTTGCAGTGGTCCAAAGTTATTCCTCTCTTACCTTATGCATTCAGAGCATCCTAAATATTCACCTTGTTAAGTTTGTAAGTGTTTTGCCGTGACGGTAAAGCGAACACCAACAAGTATGCTAACGTGCACTTGTTGATACTCGACAAAAATAATGTTTCATAACTAGATGCAGACAGTGCACAGCAGACTTTTGAGCTCAAGAGCTGCTTTTACAATATATCTGTACTAAACTGGGGTAAACAATCAGGTACAGGGCCTTTTTAAATACAAGTCCAAAGTTTGAAACATTTAACTGCAAATAAACCTGAGCAAACAGATCAGTGCAAAGATACTTCGAGGTTAACTGACTTTGAGTAATATTTAATGTGTCTGCTGATTACTGCGATAGATTTTTACGAGTCTCTATTAAACTTAAATGACTGGGGAATTAAAGCTACAACTGCCTGATGGCATTTTTAACCATTAAGTAAAACAATGAAAATATAGTCAAGCTAACAACTAGCATGATTGTTAGCTTGACGCAAATTGGGTGACTCCAATTGGGGAACGACAGGTGTCCATTACAACTGGTGGCGATTGAGGCACTGCAGCCAATCAGAAGTGACCAAGGGGGCGGGGCTAGTGCGCGATTGGCTGTGTTAAAAGTGTAAATCTTTGCGCCCGTCTCGCCAGCTGCAGCTACAACATGGCAGCGTTTGTGTTGCTAATTTGAACAGTAGGAATAAGGCCGGCTCCGCACTGACCCATTTGATCAGCGTGGAATGCCTCAGATGGTGCACATGAAAGCAGACGTCTCAATTCCAGAGTTTAATTGGAAAATATTGTACAAAAATAACCCATGTAAAGAAGCCGGCGCAGTCACAATAGAGTTTTGAGTTTAGTTACACAAACACATGCACTTCTGAAAGATTAAAGTCAAGACAGCTATACAAATGAAAGAAAATTAGGGTATATACCTGTTTATGTTTTTTCTTTATTTCCATGATTATTTACACTGTGGATTCTCACTGAACCTATCAAAATAATGAATAAATAATGAACGAATAATAAATAATGAATAAAACATACGGAATTTAGCAAAGAAAACATAAACTCAAGTAACTCGACTTGTTTCAGGTTTTGAAAAATAGCCTTTACCCTTTGCTTTGGTCACTGCTTTGCACACTCTTGGATTTCACTTCACAGCTGTGCCTGGTCAGGGTCAAGAAATGCCATTTCAGGAGACGCCATCATGAAGCTCGTTGAGAGAAGGCCAAGGGTTTGCAACGCTGTCGAGAAAGTAAAGGGGGGATGCTTTGAGGATTTGAGTATAAAAATATATGGAATTATGTAGCAAAGGAAAATAAGTGAAATAACTAAATAAATAGATCTTGCTTCATATATTTGATGTCTTCTTTGTATATCTAAAATCTAGAAAGTAGTAAACAAAACATTGAACGAGAGGGTATGTCCAAACCATATGATTATCATTAATAACAGGGGATTTGGCTTTTTTCCCCTCATGTATAGTGTCAATCAAATATCGAAAAATCTCTCATACTCATCACTGATACTTCTTTCTAAGCTCTTTTGTGTCATTCCCTTTTGGTCTGTATAAACATCCTAGAGAGTTACAATTGGAAATAGACAAGCAATGCACAAACATATAAAAAATACATTATAGCCTGCAGTTTTACATTTTGTATTTTACTACTAAATGTTGTAGTACTAGTACCAAGTGCACCACACATCTCCTCTAGGGTTTGAACCTGCAGTCTACTGTTCCTTAGGCAGACGCTCCACCACTGCACCGGGCAGCCCGAAAAATCTGCCCTCTGGTGTTCAAAAGTGGAATTCATTGAAAGTTACCATTTCCATCATTTTTACATAAACATAAATACAAGTGCGAATGTAGGGTTAAGGGCTTGATACTAAATCTAGCACTCAAACTAGATACTCACTCGAGCAAGTATCAATACTGAAAAAAAATCACAAATGGTGCTATCAAAATTGGTATGGAGTATCAAGCTTATTCCTTAATATCAAAATGGGGTTTTAAGTTTTAGTACTGTGACAACACTAGTAGGGTTGATGTATTTCAAGTCAAATTGCAGTATTTGTGTGTAAAAATCCCTATTCCGTGGTTTCCAAAATGGAGGCGCATCAGCGCATCAGGACCAGACTGTTGAAGAGTCTGGTAGTGACACATGTGGCTGCCAGTGCTGTTTGTCCTATTGTGATGTCCCCAGTGTGCCAAAGCAGAACCCCAGGCCTCCTCTCCTCTTTCCACTCCTCTGTCTATCTCTCTTCCTCTCAACCTCCCTCTCCCCCCCCTCTCCTCCTCACCTTTCACTTCTCTCCTCTCTCTCCTCTTTTCTCTTTCCTATCTTTTGTCTCTCCTCGTCTGACTCTCCTCTGTCTCCTCCCATCTCCTCACCCCTTCTCTCTCTCTCCTTTCCCCATCTCTCCTCCCTCTCTTTTCTTTCCTCCCTCTGTCTCTCTTCCTCTCTCCCCTCTTCCCTTCTCCCCCTGTCCCCTCCCCTCCTCTCTCTTCTCTCTCCTGACTTCTCTCCTCCTCCCCTCTCTCTCCTCTCTTCTCTCTCCCTCACTTTCTCTCTCTCCTCTCTCCTTCTGTCCTCTCCTCCTCCTCTTCATCTCCTGTATTAGCCTGATGCATACAGACACCTCTCTCCTGGCTCCGTCTCTCCGTACCAGTCCCGGACCCGCCCGTCTCGCCTCGCTGTGCCCCGTGCCGCGTGCCAGGCTGACCTCCGCGGACAGGTGCCCCCCCACCCCCCCTCTCCCCCCCCTCCTCCCCCCCCCTGACCTCCGGGACAGGCGCCCCCCCGCCCCTCCTCTCCCTCCTCTCCTCCGCCTCCTCCCCTCCCTCCCCTCCGCGCTCGCACAAACAAAAGGTCCCCTGGCTCTTCTCAGGCTGACGAGAGCAGACAGCCTCCTGAATCACACGCGCTCGTTAGATTGCCACGCTTTGCGGGGACGTTACATTGACTTACATGCACTTCCTAGAGAGTGATTCGAACCTTAACCATAATGACTACTTGCCTAACCTTTACCCTATTGTAGTTCTCGTAATACCTGATACCTGAATCGTTAAGACATGTGGGCTTGATTTTTAGTCCCACCAAGGCCAAAGGTACCCTTGACGTGACGTGAACTGATGTTTTATTTTGTTTTTGTATTTTCTTTCTAAGGGCTTTGCAATTAAAGAGGGGTTATAACATTGTTCCCTCATTAAAAACATGCCAGCAGAGGTTTTAGATGTCATCCATGCATGTTTGAGTATTTTATTTTAGCAACCTCTCCTGGGCCGTATTCAAACCCTCCTTACTGTTATCTGTAAGATTCTTTGCAATGCTCAGCCCACAACCCTACGTCACCCATGCTCCCACACGACAACTCTCCGTAAATACAGAAAAACGTGACACACAGCTGTCCACAGCAATTTGACAAACCTGATGCAATGTGCCGTAGTTTCATTAGCAGGACGCACACTGATTATGTCGTGATAGCGCTCTGAAGGGGGAGTGACTTAACCCACGGAGCAAAGGGAGGTTCTGGGCTTTATTTCAGACGCAAGCACGATAGGTCTGCTTTAAAGTTATCATCTATGACACCCGTGGATCGTTATGTTATAATTTGGACATTTTAAATTGCAATATTCATCTGAAACAACTTAAAAGAAACAAGTTCGCTGACTTCCGCGTTAGAAAACTGCGGTGCCCAATGGGAGCTGACGTCACCGTGAACATCATCACAACAAAGAGCCACGTAGCTGTCGTCCCCTCCTATGGATAGCTGCATATCACACTAGCGAGCAGCTGATTTTTTTTCTTTCATTTGTACCAAAATTACTACACAACGCTGCCGAATCCTACACATCTCACCTATTAAGAAAATAAAATTGGAGAACAGAGCGATGGGCGTTTGCCGGTCGGGGTGAATCACCTTTAAGAAAATAAAATTGGAGAACAGAGCGATGGGCGTTTGCCGGTCGGGGTGAAAACAGGTTGATTGGCAATACGGCGTCTTGAAAATAAGCGATTAAAAAAATGCTCAAACATGCACGAATCACTTCAAAAACAACTTTAAGAGGGTAAATGAGAAGGGAAACAACTATAACATGGGTAAAATGAGATATGGCATGGCCACATTATAATCTGCAGACTGATACATCGGTCTGGCCCTGCACATGGAGAGTATAGTTTTAATAGCACATTTGACTCTGCTTTGAAACCTGATCTCCTTCCACTCCTTCCTCCTTCCACACACGTATTAATATCCATACGTGCGTGATCACATTTGCGGCGTTGTGCTCCGACCAGCGTTCCGTGTAATCCGTGGTGATTACATGATGTGTGAGGGGTGCGGGCTCAGCCGGAGAACGGGCACATGTGGCTATTTTACACTGTACCGCATCAGTGTTGCGCCTGCTTAAACACGCAGTCACGCGCAGCGCCCCCAATTGGCCATGAAGGGTATCGTGCTTCGAAATTTGGCACGGCCCGAAGACCTTAATGTTGTTCAAGATAGTGCAGCGTCATGTGTCTCTCACTCGCCTAGTTTGTTTACCACTCGGAGTGTCCCTCTTTCCTTGCTCTCTTCCTTCCTCTCTCTCTCATCCCGCCTCCTTTCCTGTCTCTCTCTCCTCTTTCCTCGCTCTGTCCTCTCAGTCTTCTCCCCCTCTCCTTTCTCCTCTTTCTCCTCCCCCTCTCCTCTTTCTTCTCCCCCTGTCCTCCCTCCTCTCTCCTCCCTTTTATTTTGGCTCAGAATTGCAATGGATTATTTCAACACATGGTTTGTTTACCTCTCGGAGTCTCCCCTCTCCTCCCTCTCCCATTTCTCCCTCCTCTCTCTCTCTTCTCTCTCCCCTCTCTCCCCCCTCTCTCCTCCCTTCTTTCCCCCTCTCCCCTCTCTCTTCACCCTCTTTCCCCTCTCCTCTCTCTCCACCCTCTTTCCCCTCTCCTCTCTCTCCCACCTCGCTCATCCTTCTCTGCTCTCTTTGCCCCCTCTCTTGCCTCTGCTCCCTCCTTTCTCCTCCCTCTCTCTGTCCTCCTCCCTCTTTTCTCTTCACTTTTTTTTTTATTTTGGCTGGGAATTGCATTGGATTATTTTTCTTACACATTTTGCCGTGGTCCCATTGGAAGCCAGTTTGGAGTGGAGAGGATTACTTGGGTAAATGCATTTCCCTCCTGTACAAAGCCGCAAAGCCACTCGGCAG
>KN476127.1:1187-16654 GCA_000787095.1 Periophthalmodon schlosseri
ACATTTACAATAATTTATTCATCACAGTGGCTGGGCATGACTACAAAATACAGCTGTAAAGAAATGGTGCCACTTTAATTGCATGGCCCCTGGGAGCCGGTTTCCACAGCAACCGTAAAGCAGAAGGAGGAGAGGAATTTGTTTGCAGTGTCTGTGATGGAGGAGATGTACAGTGACCTTATGTGGAAGATAGTGGATAGAAATAAACCTTGAGGGTTCTTATAAAGTAATGGTCATGTGGGTATGTTGAAATCTTGTGTATCTGCTTTTCAACCTTTAGTGTTTAAAAATGGAAATGGTTACTTATAAGGTTAAAATACATAGCATGAATTATCAGAAAATATATAGATACACGATAGACGACAATATCTGTATACATCCTAGCCCTGATTTGTGCTACTAACAATAAAATTGCTCAGATTTACTTTATAATGGAAATTTAAACATAACGTTAGCAAAACTGTATTTCTACCACCATTTACCTGTCTGTCTGTCAGTCAATCACAGTCTTTGCCTTCGCTTCACCTCTGGATCAATTCATATAAATGCACTTCTGTCCATCATTCTACCAATGTAGCTATGTGTCCCCAACCGCAGCATCAGAACCACCAGCTTCCTCAGCTCCTCCATCTGCTCCTCTTACTGCCTCACTGTCTAATTACTAAGGGGGAGGTTCTTTCGATAACAAAGCTGTCAACTTCAACTGCGTCGCTAACATTTGCACAAAAGTTTATCTATGTAACAATTCCACACTTTTTGGTTGAATAGTATTGCATTCTTCCCAATCCCATACTAGTGTCTCATATAGTCATACAAAGATACCAGTGCATGAACAGACTTCAGTCCCTCTGTGATAGGTTTCCATGGTAATCCAGACTGGATGAGAATCATGCCGGGCGTTCGCTCAGTGCCCACTTGTGAGCTGTTTATGTTTTAGCACTAGTTAACATCTGAAAATAGAAACGTCTTTTCACCAGTGCATTGTGCGTGAGATGATACACAGGTCTGAGTTATTGCCTCTGATTGCACACAGCTGGTGTTAAGAACGCATGGCACAGCGGGAAGGTTCGCCAAAGCGCTTCATGTTTATTTGATTGGGGGACTCTGAAAGATTCATATTGTTTATTTGCAAAGTTAGTTGGAAAAGTGACACATTGTAGAAAGACTTATGTTACAGTAATGAGATTTCAAGATTCAATAAGACACCTTCCAGAGTGTATAAATTATCTGTCTGCTTAATTTAATTATGGGTTTTTAAATAGGACTATAGAAAATAAGGTAAGAGAAGAAATGGTTGCAGATTTTTCACCTCTCTTTGCATTTTGATAAGCCAGAGACAACTAGTAAAAATATATATATTCCTAATACATATTTTATAATTTCTTTAGACCTTTGGAAAAATCTCACCTAAATCAAATTGCACAGAAACTGCTGTTTTTCAGTCCATTTCAGTCATCACCACTGCCCCTGTATCACCAGGTAATGGGCCAAAATTCAAAGTTTGAAGTTATCTTTTTGTCCCACTAGTGGAAATTGGTTTTGCAGCACTGCACCATATAAAACATACAGAAACAAATAATGTACAGAAGATAACAGAAAAAGCAACAAATAGACAAAAGCGACAAATATTAAAAAAGATTAAAGGTCCTATAATATGTTAAATGGGCCCTTGTGAGCTTTAAGCCATGGTATAATATACCTGGAGTTGTGTTTTGTTTCATTTACACGTTTGAGTAATCCTGCATTATTAGTCTGTCTACATCTCCTAGCTCAAAACGCTCTGTTTTGTTATTTGTTGTTGTCTTAATTTAAAAAAAAAAATTCTGTTCAGTTGAGCTTGCCACAGAAACTCTCCAGTATCTTCTGATGCATTAGAGAGTGAAGAAGTTTCAGCAAGACAATAGCTGTAACTTCAAAATTTGGCAATTCCAGGGCTGAAATCATCCAAATAATTCTAGTGAGGATGTATAGAGTTTAGTAACACAGGGGAGTGCTTCCTGTATCACCACTCAATGACATCACAATATGGAACAGAGTGTTTTCTGTTTGAAAGAAGAACTCATTGAAAATGCAGGGTTTGCGTGTTGAACATGTGTGAATGAAACAAAACAGGTGTGTTTGTGATGAGGAAACAACATTATAACATAGATCAGAAAATAGTGTTAAAATAATACGGGCCCTTTAAAGTATAAATTACACCATGTATGTATGTATGTATGTTAGTTGTGTTCTTAATAATCTTTCTGTCCCTACAGGTCAAGCAACCAAAAAGACATATGTGAGCTACAATAACCTCAGGATCTGACCTGCTTGAATGATAATGGGAGGAGTGTTGGTGACGTCCCAGCTTAAGCACCTCTGATCCAGGCACCTCTGCTCCACACTGGTCCTCACAAGGCTGGACTATAGACGTGTGGTTTTGGATCTAACAGTTTCAACTTGTGGAACCAGATGCAGACCTCCTGACCTCCTCCAGGGGGCGCACTCACAGCTGCAAAAAAGAGACAGCAAATCAACTCCAAAATATATGTTTTTCTTTATTTAAAACATCATTATTGAAGCCATATTATCTTGGGGTTCCCATCCTCCACTTTTGTTTTGTAAAATGTGTGCTTTATTCTGTGCCTCATTTAACAGCATTTTCTGCCACATAATGACATTACTTTTTCTTTTACAAATCAATCCCAAAATTGTTGATTACTTTTAAAGGACAAGTATTATATATTTTTTTGTAAATATTTGAGAGTATTTTCATGTTTGGAGTACAAAAATATCCAGCTACTGATCGGCTGGATTTGGATGGTCAATGACAGCACCACAAAGTGTTCACTTTGCATGTGCCAATGTATGTCTGTTCTACTCGATGTTACAAAAAATTGAGAAATAAAATCTGAGATGATCTTGAGCTTCAATATCCCTTCGCAGTTCCTTTACCAGAATCACAACCCTAATTCAGAGAAAAAGTGGGAACATTGTGAAAAATCGCACCATACTTCAAAGAAATAGATTATAAAAAAAAAGATAATGATTTTTATAAGATTTGAAGATCGTGTTCTTCTCAAAGTTTTCTGAATTGTGGTTGTACAAAATGACTGAATACTGCTTTAAACCATGTGTTCCAACTGACTCCTTGTATCTGCAGCATGTTTGTTTTTATAGTTTGGTACTGGGTATAATAATATGCCTCCTAATTATGGTGTTGGACGAGTTCATATCAGAGCAATCATGCAAGTTTGTTGTGATGTCTGTCAAATGATGAACATGTAATAAAATCATTTTGTTATCTTTTATACAACCAGCGCAGGCAGCACATCATTATTATTGTATGTCTATGTGTGCGTCAGTGAGTGGGCTGTCTCTGTCTGTGTTTCATACATCAGGATTTATCTCTGATCAGCCACAATGGTTCTCAAACTGGGATGGGTACGCCTCTGGTACATACTGTCATTAAGCCAGAGCTCAGGCAGTTTAGTTTTAGTCTATACTTCAGTCCAGGCTTAGTGTTTGTGTTGGTTTGTGTCATCAAGGTTACGTCTAGTTTAGTCCTGGCTTGTCACTGTTTTTTTTGTTTTTTTTTTCATGTTAAAGGTGCACTATGTAACTTTTCTGGTGAAGGGTAATCCACCATCTTGTCTCCATGGATATGTTATCGCTTTGCTATGAATGTTCCTCAATATAAATGTATCCATCCTGCAATTAGTCAATTAGAGGGGTTTTTATTGCTCTCCTCCCCACAGACCTGATTTTTAACTTGGCCTAGTAGCGTCACCTGCTTTTCTTAGCAAGTTTAATATCCTTCTGTGGAACATTCCAGGTGAACAATAACATCTCCATGGACAAGCAGATGACAGACTCTCCATCCCAAAAGTTACAAAGTGCACCTTTAATATTTATTTATTTATTCATCCATTCTTTCTTTCTATTTTTGCTTTTTCCCAGGTAGGTTCTGCTGTAGTCCCAGTTTAAACCTGGATTAGCTCTATAATGAAGAGATTCATTGTCTATGGGCCTTAAGGGAGTGGTGAGCTGTGTCTTCTGCCCGTGACAGGCCACATTATGAGGCTCAGTGCGTGGAGCTCTCATGCATACAAGCCAGGACCCCCGGAGACCACTGCATGTTCACTGCCCACTTCTGTCTTTACACTCTCTCCTTCAGACTGGAGTTTTCTAGAGCTTGGTTTACTATACTTGTTACAACATAATTACAACCATGCATCTGTAAACTATTACCTTTTTAAGCAGGAAAGGCTCGTATTATGTTTTATTATATTTTATTTTATACAGTGAAACAAGGGTACCTTTAACAGTGTGAATTTCTTTGCCAATTCATAAAGTACAACGCCTTAATGACCACCATATAATAAGCATTAACGTAAGCAAGAAGAGAGCCCATGCTACCCATTATATAGTTGGAGACGATAATGATATAAAACAAAGCATTAGTGAAATTTGTAGATTTGGCAATAAAAACTATATATTGAATAATAAAAACTTCCACAATTATTACCTGCATGTTGTACAGCATAACTAACAACAGCATACCATCTCACAGCTTACAGTAAATGATAGATGTAAGCTATCTGAAAATGTCTCGCTGATTTTCAATTTATGAGAGAACAAGTCCTTATTCCTGTGCATGCCTGTGAGCGTAATGTAGCTATTTCTGCCATTGATTATTGCATCAGAAATAATGACAGCAGGCTCGGGGGAGCAGCAGCATTCCTCCTGTGTGACATGTACAGGACTCCATTATACCCAGAGGTGTACACATTACTTTTACTGTAATTGTAAACAAAACTACTATTTGAATTGTAAAAACACATAGGACACTCATTCTCGTTAATAGTCATGAGTGCTCTCTCCTCATGAGTATTGGTTTGCATAACAATAATCAGTTTGTCTTACTGAGCATTTTTTCTGATATTTGGTAAAGTTTTAAACTGTTAACATGTCAATGCCATAGTTATCCATATTGAAAATAAGAAATACCACTGCTGGATTTCGTATTTCTATTCTATTCTCTTTCTGTTCTTGAACTGTCTGTGCAACACTGGAATTTCCCCATCGCAATTATCAAGGTATCTTATCTTATATTAGAGAGGCTGTTAAGATCCATAAGCAATGTCCAAAGAGTGATTGAGATAAGGGAGCCTATATCACGTTGACTTTGAAGAACACTACAGGTAGTCGAACCAAGCAGGTAAACAAACTCACAAAAATAATAGATTTTATCTGATAGTTGCTTTAAAGTGGCATTTTTATTCTCTCCTTAGTCAGACTCCGATGAAACAAATCACACAAAACCATAACACATTCCACCGGGGGAGAGACGTTTACCGCTCTTATAGTGACTGTTGTGTTGGTAGTGGGCTCTGAACCCGCTCAGTCATTTATTATATCTGACCTGAAGACATTGAATCCGATGTTTGTGCTGAGCGTGAAATCCTCCATTTGACCAGGTTTTCGGTTGCTTCTCTATCCATTTGTCTGACTCTGGCTCGGCTCCTCGGGGACCAGCTGGGCTTTACTCTCATACACACAGTCTGCCATCGTCTCTTGCTTCATGGCCAAGAAAATCCAACTTATTCCCAATTAAAACCAACTCCTCTCCCTCAACCTAATTAATGGCCTGTGTCAGTGATTGTGTGTGAGTAATCAGAGGGGGGCAGATCTGCAGCTCAGCAAAAAGTGAACAAAACGCTTCAGTAAAACCACTTTGGGATGGATGTAAAGAGGAGAATTTTCAGAGACATTCTGTGTAATTCAATACAAATTTAATCAAACTGGAACCAAAAGAGTTATTTGTCTTTGGATTACAAGACGCCAGTGTAATCACATAATAATGTCTTGTATAAGAATTAATCTCTTAAGAAAAATGCAATTTTTTTTTACGATAATAATCTGGGCACACTGTGATAAGGCACTATCTGATTTGAATCTGTAATTGGTTGCCAGGGATTTAAAAGAAAAGAAGTAACAGTGTTGTACAACAGTGATATGAAGCTGTGTAGTTGGTATATTAATAGTGTAGATGTGGTGATATTGGTAGTATTGGTATTGGCAGTAGTAGTTACATGTGCACTATGTAACTTTTCTGGTCGAGGGTACACCGCCTGCTTATCTCCATGGAGATTTTATGTTCCACAGTAGACTAATATGCTAAAAGTACCTTGAAAAATATGCATTCTTATGTCTCTCCACAGATCCGACCTGTAACTTGGCCTGGTGACGTTACCTGCTTATATCCATGGAGACGTTTAATGCCATACGGTGGAATAGTCTAGGAAAAGCAATAAAAACTTCATGGAGACAAGCTGGTGGCAGAAGCTCCACCAGAAATGTTACACAGTGCATCTTTAAAGTAATAGTACATATAGGGAAATCTATGAAAGTATTGTGTTACTACTTATACTTGTAGTTATAATAGAATAGGAGTAGTAGTACAAGTGGCAGCATTTGTAAATAACAAATGAGCAATACAGAAAATGTAATATTTTTTATAACTTATTCGAGTGTGCTGTTCCTTGAAATAAACTTTTTCCATCACTGCAAAATCAAATTTATAATTCCCCAAATGTCTGGTGTATAGCGCAAACAAGCTCTATCAAACAAGCCTCAGTAATAAGTTTGCAGGCAGTGTCTCTCCTAAAAATATGAAAGTATGTTGCTCCCGTCGCCTCGGTGCTTCTACGTAAGGGCCACCTGCTCGGCCTGCACCTGTTCAGCTCGTCCTCAGAGGAGCAGATACGCACTTCAAAGGGAGCCAACTAATCACACAAGACCGCAGTACCCCACTCCTCCTGCAGGACCACTCAATATTTCTAACTAAAGTCTCACTACATTAAAGGAGACGGGAATATCAATGTGAACGGTTTAAGTGACATTTCTAAAACTTGACAGAAGAAGCAAAAAAGGAACAGGGTCTGACTAGACTTTCAATTTTGTTTAAGTACTGAGTACTGCCTCACAAACTACTGCTGACTACTAACAACTGCATTTTTTACGTGCACTAACTTCTCCATGGAGATTACTTTGCCTGGAACGTTCTACAATATGGCATCTAATCTACATCATCAGGCCAGGTTACAGGTCAGATCTGTGGAGAGGTGAACCCACTCACAATGCACCTGTAATTGAATAAATGCAAGATCTATATGTTTAATAACACTCATTTCAGGTAAAGCTATAACATAAACAGGCCTGTCCTCCACCAAAAAAGTTCCATAGTGCACATTTTAGGACAAATTGCAAGTGGCTCCAAAAACTCTGCTATTTATAGTCCACTTACTATGAGATATAAGATGAGGAGATTGGTGCTTGTTCATAATTTATTAATTGATTAATATTTCAGTAATAAGAAAAAGAACGAAAGCTGATATGGACTTCTGGAAGTTACTGAACTAAATGATGTTGAGGCTCTCAACAATTAGAAAGGCCAGATGCAGTTGGCTTGGGCACAGAAAGAGGGATAGTGAATATTTAGTTAAATATAATAGACAGGAGGTATAATGTGAGACCAAATGAACCCATCACTGTATTCTCTATGGAAAAGTGGGTTGGCCATCAATGTCTATTAGAAGAGAACAGCACTGCATGAAATGTTTCTATAAGGTGCTACTTCAAAAACTGCCAGAATACCTCACCTGCTTGTTACTCATTGATAACGCAACATTTAATACCAGATTACATGACTGCATAAGGCTAAGGGGTAGTTGCACCAAAATTGAGACGGGAAAGAGGCTTTTAGCTGTTCTGCTTCACAAAAATGGAATACACTCCAAGGAAAAGCAAAACTGGGTACACTGGAAGAGGACATAATATTAGTTTGTAAGAGAGACATGGTTTTATGAGAGACACAGTATTACACATTCCTCAGCACCTGAAAGCAACTGCCCAGGTGAGGAAATGGAGCACTCCCGTTTCCCCAGCTCTTCCCAGTCTCACCTGTTGCACTTGGACAATCAGTCACCCTATAAATGCCCCTCTCACCACTTTGGGTTCTCCGCGCAACCCAGATCGAGCACGTTTCTTTTTTGTATTTGCTGCTTTAATTATGTTTATGCCAACTGTATCTGTTAAGTAGGCCTATATTAAGTCTATTTCATGCATTGATCCTCCCCTGCCTTATGGTTTCTGATTTTCACCAGTACTCATCCTAATAATATTTTATACAGTGTGGGTATGAATGTTGCCAGAGGGAAAAGTAAAAGTTTTATGTAACTCAATTATTCCTCAAATGCCACTTCACCCCGTAGACTCCTAACCTCTTAAAACTCTGTATGCTCTAGCTTACTGTCTAAATGTTCCTTGGTGTTGGGCTAATAAGTATGTGAAGTGTGACCCAGTTCAAATGACTATCCGGCGCTTTTCGTTTTATACATATGCCATATACACACAGCTCTCTGCTCTATAGTCTCCCTGAGGCCTAGGTCTGGTCCTGCCTTCGAGTAATGCCGTCCTTATCATGTCTCTAGTCCTGATGCGCTCTTCCACACACCATTTCCCGATGCCTGATCCAGATTAGTAGTGTTTCATGGCTGCTGGGCGCGGGGCTTTCCTATCTCTCCATAAACGTCCAATTATCCGACTGCACACGAACTCAACCCTTATCGGCCTGTCACTGACCGCCCGATGTAATGCTGTCTGGATAGAGACACCTCCGCACACACGTCATACAGAAGATTTGCCGTGTTCTGTGAGTATATTTTGTCTTCCCTTTTTTGAAACTAATGCTGCAGTTTGAAAAGTAGCAAAATGTACTTTTCTGAGTTCCATGACAGAAGTGATAGGTGGTAGATTAGTTGGGATTGTATGCTCAGAGCTGTAGGCCTATGTCCACACAAATAGTTCATGTTTGAAGGTCCTATATTGCATAAAATTGATTATTGTGAGTTTTGAGCCATGTTATAATGTTGTTTCCTCCTCAAAAACATACCTGGAGTTGTGTTTTGTTTCATTCACACATGGTTGAGTAACCCTTTATTATTAGTCTGTCTATCTCTAAAGCTCAATATGCTCTGTTCCACCTTGTGATGTCATGAAGTGTTACTTTTCAAGTTAACAGCTACCTTCTATCTTTTGTTCAATAGAAATAGGCAATTCCAGGGCTGAAATCATTCAAATGATTCTAGTGAAGGTGTATGGAGTTTAAAAACACAGTGGAGCACTTCCTGTACTACCACATGACATCACAAGGTGGACCAGAGTGTTTTCTGTTTGAGAGAGGAACTCAGCCAAATATGCAGGGTTAGTGTGTTAAACATGTGTGAATGAAACAAAACACAACTCCAGGTATGTTTTTGATGAGGAAACAACATTATAGAGATCAGAAAATAGTGTAATATGAGCCCTTTAACAAAAATGTCAGAAAGCAGAAAAATCATAACAAGTTTGATGACACTATAAGACAGGTATGAAGTTGGATTGATTGGTTGGTTGATTAAAAATGAAAATATATAATTGACATGGTCCAAAAAAAGAATGCAGAAGATAAAGGCAGACACCTGGATGTTTTAGGTTTAAATAACATCAAATGCATCGTTTCTATCCAAAAAATTTCAGAAATGGCTGTGATGAGGGAGATCAGGAGAAGCTGCTGATTGCAAAGGTCCTCTCTTCTGTTCACTGCCTCTGAGCTGTAGCTTTTGTTGATCATACGCTTCCTCTCTGTTCCTGCAAAACCAGGTCATTTCAACGGTGACACCAGGATTGTGTAATTATCCAGAGAGAGAGGGGGATTGCTGTGTCATTCCTAAGCAGTTAATTTACTGTGGTTTCCTAAAAATGAGTGATCCACTGAGTGCAATTGTCCTGTCTCCAGACGCCACATGCCCACTCTCTTTGTTTATGCCTGTAATATGAATTTAAATTTAGCAGAATACACAAGTCACAATCACATTAGTCTCTCCTGATAATAAATGTATTTATGGTAGAACAACCGATATAGAAATAAAATAATACCACTAAGGCATAGTGCATTAGTTGCTGCCAAAGAGTTCAATCTAACCTTAGGTTAGACTGAACACAAGTTTTTTGCAAAAGAACACACCAGCATTATGCAATGAGGGATTAGGCCTGGATGATATATATATATCCAGATTTAAAATATTTTTGTTCAAGATACAAATTTTACCATACTGTAAACTTCTAGAGAGAATGTTCTGCCTAGTTTCCCATCTCTCCCAGCTTTGCCTCCCTCCACTCACTCACTCAGGGGCAAAGGAACTGCAGCCTGCCCATGTTCAAATCTTTTTCTATGCAGCTTTACATACTTTCTAATCTGTAGTATCGGTTTAGAGGGAAAATTTGTCAAAAAAAAAAAAAATATCTTGAGAGCTACGAATACTGTGTCAATCCAAAATATGCAAGGTAGTCCTGGCCAAGTCTAGTAGCAAGATCATGCAAATGGGTCCCTGGGCAAGGAACTGCCACTGCTCCTGAGGAGATACCCCAGAGGCATTGAAGGATGGGTCAAATGCAGAGGACAAATTTCCCTACGGGGACAATAAAGTGTACCTTAACGTTAACCTTAAGATATGAAAAGTTATATTTAGATATAGGCCTATATTTTTTGTCCGTATCACCCAGCCCTATGAGAGATCAAACCACGGACCTTCAGATTGCCTATAGGCCAGGGCAATTGAAGATGACCTCTGCCAAGATGTGCTCTACTGCTCTCATGATTCCTACTACTACCACTGATTCTATCTGGGCCTCAGTCCTTTTTTTACTCTTGGTGTTGGCGTGAAGGCCTCTGTGGAGTTGGTCATGTGACATCGGTTTTAAATATGAAATGTGACAAAGCACAATTAGGAACGTCACCTCCTTCAGCTCAGCTCAGGTCAGCTCTGACAAACCACAGGCTCCAAACTTCTCCTTTCATTAATTAATCTTCCAGTTCATAATGATGTGCAAATGACACTCCTGACTGCATGCGTTTAACTGGCCGCTGTGTTATTAGAATGGCTGAGAGAGACAGATGCTCTGTGTAATAGTCTCTGTATAATAGTCCATTGCGGTAGATCCAAGAACATAACTCCTTTCTCTCTATAATATCTCCAGTCGTGGAGTTGGATATATAGAGGCTTTTTTCTTTTTTTATGATTAACCATAAAGATAGAGGGGAAGGTGAAAACATGAAGACATTTTCTGAGCACTCAGACCTCAAATGCAGGATTACATAAACATGCATGAATCTATCAGAATACAACTTTGTGTAAGATAATGATGTGGGAACACCGTTATGACAACTAGCTCACTAAAGTTGATTTTACATAATGTACCTCCTTTAGTACTATTAAAATGAGATTTCTTGCAGTATTGTGTTAGTAGAGGTGATGGTGACGTAATATCGCTACGTGTAACGTAGCGAATCACCAAAAAATCTGTCTTAAATGTGTCTTCCTTGGGCGCTAGTATTTCTGGTGCTAATACAGTTATACATGTTACGCTGACGATGTGTTTGTCAGGAGTGATGCCAACAGCGTTTCACTTTCTCTCATGAGGCTTAAACAGGAGCTGACACAGATCAGAGCTGCGTGTCAAACCAGAGCAGAGAGTTTCATATGGGGAGCGTGGCATCAGCAGTACACCCCCCACCCACGCAGACCCAGACAACAGCCTTCACCTGAATGGACCGACACAAAAAAATCAAATACTGTGATTACTGCTCCACCTGAATTCGCTTTGGAGAATAGATTACAAAAAATCCGCTTTCCAAAGTAGACCTTAAAAATTCTCTTAACTTGACGCTCTGGTATGGACTTTATATAAGGTGTACAGATATCTAGAACTCAGGAACGATTTAAAGACGCACTATGTAACTTCTCTGGTGGAGGATCTGCCCTCTGTTTATCTCCATGGAAGTTCCTCAGCATGGCATTTAACTTATCTATCACCATGGAGATTTGTTGAGAGACGACCTTTACTCAGAGGAAGAAAGCAAGTTTTTCAAGGAAGTGATTAAACAATAAAAACATATGCAATTGGATAAATAGAAATGTTTAATACCATACTGATCACTCCATCATAAAAGCCAGACTTGACCCTAACATCCTCACCAATTATAAACCCATCTCTAACCTCTCCTTCCTGTCTAAAGTCACTGAATGTGCCATTGCCTCAAAACTCAAACTCAAAGCCCACCTCACCAACAATAACCTCTTTGAAAGCTTCCAATTCGGTTTCCATTCCCATCACAGTACCTAAACAGCCCTACTCTGCTTTCAATATTTATATATACAGTATAGTGATATATTTCCCCTTTTGGTTCAGATTAGCTTTTTCCTCATTTCCAACTTGACTAAAGGTGGTTTAATGGTTGAATGGTTGAATCCATTGGCCACAGACAGACAGAAAGATATATTTAGATGTAGTTTTAACTGGTTTAAGTTGGTAGTGATACTTTAAAAGCCAAATATTTTCTGGGATCATTTGGTATCCCCCGAGACTCAGAAATGCATTTAGGGCCACTATAGTGCACATCGAGTTCCTGCTCCTCTCTCTGTCACACTCCGCGTGTCGTTTTCTTGTCATGATAATAAGCATTAGAGAAGATAAGTGTGGCTTCCAAACATGGCTGACATCCAAACAAGTACATTCTAGGTGTTCCCCAAACATTGTATGTTTTTAGACCATAATGCTTGGTCCAAATTCCAATCACATTTTTGTCTAGGGGTCTCAGAAGGCCATAAAGTTGTGGAATCCCTGGAAAAGTATAAACATTTGTCTTTGCTGGGCTTTTTATCAAACGCTCCTAATTCAGCCCCATAAATCTGCCTTCAAAAGCTGAAAACCCCATGCATTTACCCTGAGGTGCCGTGAGCAAAGTGAGGAGTCAAATTGTTATAAATCAATTTAGTGTGTGAATGATAGTCTTGGCTCTAAACTACTACATCGCCGGAGATCGTGGGGCTCATTTTTCAGGCTGGGGTGTGGATGGCCCTCTCCCTTTGATTAAAGTCTACCCAACGGCTGCATCAATTATGAATCTCCACAATGGATTTAATGGGCTGCAATAAGAGTGGAAGATGACTGAGCTGAATTTCCACATGGCGTGGCTGGAAAAATCTCGCGACAGTAATGTAAGCTTGTGGGCCATGATGGATGGGCTTGTCACTGCAATTACTATAATCACGATTTCTTCTGTTGACACTAGGGGTTAACTGAGGTTGATCACTATTAATAACACAATGCCACAGTATGTTGTATCCCAGTATGTTTCTAAACATGTATGACATATGTTTGGTTATGTGATGTACTTTTACATCAGTCCCATTGGTATTAGAGCATAGCAGGAGAGCATAAGACCAGATGGTTCGGTTGACCTCCACATGCACGGGCACTGAAAATTAAAGTCAAGATTACAAATGATGAAAATTGTGTCTTGTGGGCAAGGAGTTACTAAATTAATATGTCATTGGAAAAAGAAAAAAAAAAAAAGGAAAAATGAGGAAATAAAATAATAAACTAACTATAAAGTGTAACTCGCATAGTAGCTGTATCCATGGTGATTATACTGCTTTGCCTGGAATGTTCCAAAGTATGGCATTAAACCTATCAATTCCACTGATCAGACATGTACTATGGCCAGATGTTGTTACCATAGAAACGTGTAGCATATATATATATATAATGTAAAGCAATAACATATCCAAGGAGACAAACAGGTGCTTAATCCTGTGCAAAAAGTTACAGCATGCACCTTTAAATCTCTATAGTATTTATCAAATGTATTCCGTCAGAAGGTTTGCTTTGATTTGCAGTTTGTATAGAAAGAGAAGCAAGGGTAGATATATTATAAATCTTGTATGTTTATATTAATACATGTTTTATTTAGCAGTATCAGTCGGTGTAATTGAGTCACAATCAGATACAGGTTTAATACAAGCTTTACAGCTTCAAATGTGTATTCATGTTTACTTTTACATTTGCTTGTGAAGTGATTGCAGTAGACAAAGCAGTTGGACAAGGCTTGATAAATAATTAAAACTAGAGAAAACAACAACATTAGCTTATGTGGTTGAGTTTTGCATCAGTTTTCATTGGTGTTTGGCATAAGAGCAGATGGGTTGGATGACCTCTATGTGCAGGGGTAGTGAACATTAAGCTCAAGATCACACGTTCTTACAAGAAAATGTTCTGGGATGTCTGCATGAAATATGTGCTATTCAATGTCCCCTTTTATCTGAGGAAAACTGATTAATCAACCATGCACTACGACTTAGATAAAGGGGCAAGTAGAGTACAGAGTTACTGAGGTCATTGGAGTGTCAGGGAAGAAGATACTCAAGAACATGAAAATGTAAATGTTTGAAATAGCGGTCTCAAATAAATATTGCACCTCTTTCACTACACATTTGTCCAATGAATGTACATATTCTAAGTAGATTTCAATTGATTTGCTTTCAATCAATATAAAAATCATATTTAAATGGCAAAGACGACATAAAGTCAATACTGAATATAAAACCAAAATACATTATAAATATATTATAAATTCAATATAAACTCATAACCTCATATGCAAGTAAATGGACCAAACCATATAGTTACTTCACTTATAGGATCTGACTGAATGAATCACATGAAGCATGAGATGAGTAACACAGACAACGATGAACTTCGAGCTGCTGACAAAGACTTTCTCTACCCTCCATACCCCCATCTTCTCCAGGCTAACCACTCTGCCATCACACTAAAGGTACAGCCATTTAGCTAGTATGAAGAGATAACTGGATCTGATATAGCGGACATTATACACTTACAGAGGACTGCAAGATAGCACGCCACAGAGATATTCATTTTAGAATTGAAAAGGGAAAACGTGTAGAGATAACTATGGGAATAAGATTATAGGAGCTCAATCATTTATCTACATCAGGTAATTTAAATAAATCCATTCACCTAGCACGTCTTTGGACTGTAAAGAACTGTAGAAGACATGACGAGACCTAACCTAAAAAGGCCACCGCCTGGGCTGTATTTTGGCAATTATAGTCTCAACAGTCCCTGCTACCATTGACCTAGCGCTTAAGTGCAGAGTGCAGTTCTTGGTTTAGCATTTGTCATTTGAAACATCAAAACCTCATCAATATTTATATAAAATGCAATGTTTCGTCCCTTCACCTGTTTATGCCCTATTTAAGTTTGCTTCTGTTTATAGCACATTCACCTTCATGTGAAAGTGTTGTTAATGTGTCCCTGGGGTTTGTTTCCCAGGAGGGGGCGCCACAGAGAACAGAAGGGGCCCAACACTGACTGACCCATCTAAGAGCCTTGGACTACCTCTGAGCGAACACAAGAACAACAAATTATGTACGCACAGTAGAAAGGGTGGTTGAAACTTACAAATGAAAACATCATCTATGCATGACTCATGTATAATAATAACGCAAGCATACAGCATAGATTTTCCACTGATAAGGCACTTAAGGCTGCTTGCAAAACGTGGAAAGTATGGCGGGGGG